>PVJS01030233.1:0-24236 GCA_004027185.1 Glis glis | reverse complement strand
GAGAGAGAGGGAGAGAGAGAGAGAGAGAGAGAGAGAGAGAGAGAGAGAGCTGAGGCTGGCCATGAACCCAGATCCTCCGGTCTCTGCCTCCCAAAGTACTGGGATTACAAGCGTGACCACCACGCCTGGCTTTGGTGGAAATTTTAAGAGGGAGGTTTTAGGTCATTGGGGGTATGTCCAAGAAGATAAATGTGGGACTCTGGTCTCCTCCTCTTTCGCTCTTTTGTTTTCTGGTCATAGGGGAACTACTTTGTTCTACCATATGCTCACATCATGATGTGCCACCATAGGCCCAAGCAATGTGGCCAGTTGGTCATGGGCTGAAACCTCTAAAATTGTGAGCCAAAGTAAACCTTTCCTCTCTAAAAGTTGTTTATCTCAGGTGTTATGTTACAGTAATAGAAAGCTGACTAAAACACATGGCAATCCCATGCACCAATGTATTATGATCATCCTCATAACCTGTAGTGGTTAAGTGATTTGTCCTAAATCCTACCTCAGGTCTCCTGACTTCATGTCCTATGTGAATTCTACCATATACTCGCTATTTGTTCTATAATCATAATGGGAGGTTTTTGTAATCTATTCTTTGGAGCCAGAATTTAAGCCAAATCCATCACGTCAGTCGCTGTCATAGGGTCTTTGTTCTTAGTCAAGAAAGATATATATGTTCCAATAAAAAAAAATTCTTTGGGGCTCAATGTTACTAGAATGTGTTAATCCTGAAAAACGATTTCAATAGTTTTAATGATTTCTAATATTTTAACAGGCTTCATATTAAAGAATATAATCTATGCCTTCTTATCAAGTGTTTGCTTAGCAGATATTCTACAAGAAAATCATAGCTTTACTTAATATACAAATACAGTCTGGCCATGCAACAATGGACTGGACAAAGGTGTGGGTTTTCTAGATTTCTTCTTCCTTCTTCCATGCCATAACTGTGTTCCATCCTGATGGGTTAATGATGGGCAAAGTGGCTTTCTCATTTTAAGCTGAATTTCCTCATCTTCAAAATGGGAATAACAGAAGTGTTCCATTCTGTAGAATTATTCTAAGGACTGAACCAAATAATGCTTGATGTTTGACATCTTGCCTGGCACACAGGAGGTCTGAATAAATGTTAGCTGGTAGTAGTGGCAGCAGCACAAACCCCTGTCAAGTGTGGACAGTGAGTCAGCAATCAAAAGCTGGCTCCAATGTGTGGTCCATATTGAGATTTCCCAAAGAGCACGGAGCCAGTCTCTGATGGATAAAATGAGGTTATGTAGCAGCTGGAATGAATGGGGTGAGGAGAGTCTAGGATGCAATGAAACTGACCACTGCGAGGAAACCAGCAGCCAGTGCCTTTCAGTGGCCTCCGTTGTAAAAATCCTTCTCCTCCCACTTCAGCTTCTCTGACCAGTCCTGGACTTGTGTTTCTCAGCTGGCTCCTCCTTCCTTCACGGTTCTACCCATTACCTTTTCCATTTGTTATCTACAGTCTCTCTAGTGATTAGTTCTACACCAAGTACAGAAACTTCAGAATGATTAAGAATAGAAGAGGAAGAAGCTACTTTATGTGGGAGAAGACACTTTATGTTAGGGGAGGAAAGATGGTTGAGGGTCTTGTTAACTTGGAGATGGGGGAAGCGCAGGAAGTTCAGTTAAAAATGGTAACTTTGGATTCAGTTTTTAACATGGGCTTTTTGAGTTCTCAGTTAATTGAATCTTTTTGCCAAAATGATAAAATGCTCCCCTTCGTGTATGGGATAAGTTGATATGAATTAATCAGACCCTGTGAAGTGTGTGGAGGAGCTTATGATCCATGGCTCTATCTAGGTACGTGTGGGAGCAATTTGACCAGATGTGAAAGTCAAATTGGCCAGTGTTGTTGCGCACTGCAGTTGGGGGAAAGCTTTATCTGGGAAAGAGGCTGACTCTCTTGGCAAAAACCAGACTTCAGGTTTGATCCATAGTTCCTCATAATCCATGTCCTCTGATAATTAAGAGTTGGCTCCATACCAATAATGGAGGAGCTTCAGAATTAATATGTGGGAGTTTGAGTAGATTGCATTTTGATGCTTATTATTACCTGGACATAACTCTTGGGTCTCTAAGACTAGCCAGGAAATCTCATGAAAAAAAAAAAAGTCCTTTGTTGATACTTTGGCTCCTGTTTTATTGTCTTTGATGCAGTGATCCAATGAAAATAATAATTTTTACTTTTCTGGTTTATTTGTGGGTTGGACCCAGAAGCTAAGGAACTTAATCCTGAAAAAGGACAAGGAGAAAAATGGATTAATGAAGGCTACTCCTACCCCAGGCTCTGAGTGAAGAATGTTCATGACCTTCTGTGGTTTGGCCTGCCCACCGCCCTTCTGCACACAGAAGCCAGCTCTTTCTTTTGGAGAATTACATCTCTCGGATGCTGATCTTATGGTTTGGGTGGAGATGGTGCTACCTCTTGGCTCTGTTGGGGACTCAGGTATAACTAATGAGAATACCATATCCCTCTGGCCGCAGTGACTAATTCTGGGGTGGGCCCTTGACCAATGCCAGCTCAAACAGAGACAATCCTGAAGATCTTGCTCAAATTCTTGGGAGCGATATCATCTCTTTCGGCTGGGATAGCTAAACTGGCAGGATATAATCCTAGACCTGCTGGAGGCCATCTTGCCTGCCAGAGAGCAAAGCCAGCAAGACAAAAAGAGCCAGGAGATGGATACTAATCCTGGTGACACCATATGAGTGTCTGGACCCAGTCATTCCTGAAGCCAGAACCTCTTGGCTATTTGTTAGGGAACAAATAAGCTCATTTCTTGTTGCTGTTTTTCAAGCCAGTTTGAACTTTTATTTTTACCTTCAATAATTTAAAATCTAAGTATTCTGTACCTAGAAAAGAAGCATCCATCAATATCCAAACAAAGGCTTTTCTTTCTCCAAACCCTAGGAAAATAAGATATTACAATGTTCTGTTAATTTTCATGGTGTTGAAGAAAGAAAAATATCTTGGTGATGACACTGTCTCCCTATTGGCTGGTCTCCAAAATGTGTCAGGATGAGAAATCATACTTTCTCTCTCCTCCCTCCCAGATGTGTTTCTGACAACCACATGGTGTTCAGACAGCCAGTGTTCATGTACAAATCCCCTGTCTGTCTGGCCTTATCATGTTTAGTTGTATCTCTGTTTTGCAAAGGCAAGGTGTGCCTTCTCCCTCTTCAGCCTTGACTCTGACATCCCATTTCTCATCTGGAGCTCTGTGGATGCCACGTCTCTCTTTTCAGAAGAGCATCTCCCCACGCTAGTGCATGAATCACACTGACAATGCAGATTGTCCTTACCCTCTAGGGACCCTCCAATTCCCGAGGGAAGAAAGAGAGGACCTGGAAGGGGTGTGGTGGCAGTCCACACAGAGAGAAATGAGACAACTGAGAACAGACATGGCAAGAAGAGGCTGACCTTCTGTTCAGAAAGACCATTTTCCCTAGAGAGCAGAGCTAGTGCTACCCATCTATTACCAGGAACCAAATCTTTGACTTGTGATATGGGATTATAAAATAAAATTGGCCCAACGCCAAGAAGACACTGAAATGGGAATTTCCTAACTCCAGATGTTTAGCTTTACACTGCAGGAAAGCCATGCTCAGTTGACAAGGATCTATTTTGCATCCTGCACCAGTTTGCAATGGTCAGATGAGATCATCATTAGATTAGGGATTGAAAACTCACAGGCCCACGGAGGCCAGGCAGCCAGCACCGCTGGGTGAAGTGGTGGGTGGGGCCTGAGTGCGTGCACATTTGAAGTGAGCTGCTGCTGTTCAGCCCCCTCCAGGGCACTTGTGCACCTGTGGCAGGACCCTGTCTGTGCCGTCGGGTCTTCAGTTCTTCAAGGGGAGGCTGCACACCCAGAAGGCATCAGTTTGCAGCCTCTGCCTCTTGACACCAGTGATTATGCCAGGTGGTTGGAGCTGGAGATTTCATTTCTTTCACTTTTTTTTTTGTATGTGTGGTGCTGGAGATTGAACTCAGGGGCACTCTACCTTCGAGCTACATCCCCAGCCCTTTTAATTTTTGTTTTGTTTTGTTTTGTTTTGAAACAAGGTCTCTCTAGGTTGCTGAGAGTCTCGCTAAGTTGCTGAGGCTGGCCTTGAACCTGTGATCTTCCTGTCTCAGCCTCCCAAGTACTGGGATTACAGGTGTGCCCCACCCTGCCAAGCAGATTTCATTTATTTCACTTTCAACAGAAGCCAAAGTGTCAGGATTTGGAGCACAGGCTCTGGTGTCAGGTCAGCTTGGGTGTGTGGCCTGACTTTATGACTTAGTAATGTTGTGACCTTATGCAAGAAACTTAATGTCTCTGAATTGCAGTTTCCACATCTATGAAATGGGGTTGCAGTTCCCACATATGCCTCAAGAGTGGGGCTGGGGAGAGGGAAATTCTGAGGTTATATGACACTATGTTCTAAACCTATCATGCAGTGTTGTGTAAAAGTGTACAGTACTAATAAGTGCTGATCTGTCTATGAACAGAACTGAGAGAAACTCATCTCAGACATTGTCTTTGTATTCGCCAGAAACATAAAGTCAGAAAGACAATATCGTGTACTGGTTTGGAGTCAAATCTTGTTCCCTGTCTAGCCAGGAACCTTTGGCCTCTATTTTCTCATCTGTAAAATGGAGATCCTAGGGTGCCTATCCCAAAGTATTTCGAGGTAGATTAAATGAAGTAACTGAGCTAACATTGCTATGGCATTTAAACTAGGGCCTGGTGCGTAGTAAGAACTATGGGCGTGAAAGGTCATAATACCTTTATTGCAATAAAGTTTTAATAGCTCTTATGCCTTTGTACTTGAGTAAGACTGTATACATACCCTGGAATTTAAAGCTTATGTTACCCTGACTTTAATAATACCTGAGGCAATTACTTTTTACCTTAGCAAGTTGCAAAAGTTTACCTAGTATTTTAAGGACCACTTCAAATCCACAGTGAATACAAAAATGTAGAGTAAGGGGGAGAGGGAGAGAGGGCAAGCACAAGTATGTCAAGTTCTTTAAAAAAAAGGTTTGACAAAACTGACCTAGAAGAGTGTCAGGTATATCAGAAAAAAAAAAAAAACAATTTGTTGAGAGCCTGGTTTGTGGAACACGTGTGGCTAGACCTAGAGACAAAGTTAAAACAGTGAATGGCCCAGGCAGACCCTCTGCTTCAAGCCCATGTTCATGTTCGCCCACACTAGTCTCTGGTTGGCATGGGAGCACTTTGTGACATCTTTTTCTACTCGGAGAGGTTATCAGGTAGTGACGGGTGTATAGGGAATAGAGATCAGTATTGTGTTCAAAAGCAGCACAGCCACCATGGGTGACGGGCAGGCGGCACAGATGGGATGTGGTGTTAGGAGCCCGGCCAGGATGAGCAGGGTCAGTGTGTGTCGTGGGCACCAGGAAGGGGTTAGGCAATCACACTGATTGGGGTTTTCTTCCTAAACTAAGAGAGTGGATCTCCAGAAGAATTCGACCCCGATTTCAGGGGTGTTTGAAAGGAGGAACTGATGCCTTCTGCCCGGGCAGGAAGCCCGCATAGACAGGCAGCTAGCAAAGCCCCAGCGAGAGCAGGGAGCATGGGAGTGAAGGGCAGCCCCCGACCTGAGATGGGAGCAGGGGCATCCTGGGCCAGGGCGCAGGCTCAGGAGCAGCTGGGCCCGCAGGCTTGCTGGGTGTGCAGGACAGCAGCCAGGTGGGAGAGGCGCCCTTCCTGCTCCCTGTGGGACACAGGAGGTCAGAGGCGGCCCAGGGACTCTGCTGCACAGCTCCGGTGTCCTTTAGGGCCTGCCACAGTCCTGATGGCTCATGGAAGGAGACTACTGTCCATCTCATGGTGCTCAGGAAGCGATGCTTACCTCCCCCCTCACTCCACACCAGAGCCAACCTGGACTGTCTGCTCCAGGGAGGAAGGGAACTGAGATGAGACTTTTGTTTACCAAAAAGTGATGAGAAGTTATGGAGTCAGGTGAGGTATGATTAAGGGAGGCACTTTCCAGATGGGAAGGGGGAAGGAGGTCGTCTACAGAACAGCTTGGTAATAGTCATTTGGAAATGTGCAAATATTTCATGTATACGTACCTCTGATGAATTGGGGTTCTTCACTCAGCAGTTACACATGTGCAAGGTGTGACATCTAAGGGCTGCATTTACAACTCAGCTAGGTGGGCGACAGTGTCTAGAGAGCTGGGTTCAGTTGTGGGATGGCCTTAGATGAGAAGAGCCATTTACCTCTGCGAGCCCCAGTTTCTTTCTTTTTAAAGTGAGGATGACAGTAACCCTTAAGTACCTCTCAGAGTTCTGTCTAGGGGCAAGAGAAGTGATTTCTATGAGTGAAAGTTTTTGGTGTGTGTGTGGTACTGAGGATTGAACCCATAGGTGTTCTACCTCTGAGCTACACCCCCAGCCCTATCTATCTATTTTATTTTATTTTGAAACAGGGTCTTAGTAAGTTACTGAGGCTGGCCTCGCACCTGTGATCCTCCTGTCTCAGCCTCCCAAGTACTGAGGTTACAGGCCTACACCACCACGCGTTGGTGGAGTGAAAGTTCTTTCTGAAAGATCAAGTAGGGTATAAACATTAGCTACTATTAACTGACACTAAAATTCATTTCTCTACCTACTGTCTGGCTCATCTCATGATTTAAGGTATAAATACTCAAAATGGAGAATTGAATAATTATTTATCTCAATTCAATAAATGTTCACTGAATGATGACTGCTGTAAGGCGGTGTCCCCATGATTCCATCGGTGCAGATGGCTGGTTTGAATAACACGAGCTTCCTGCATCATTTTGTCAATGGCTTTGGGAAGTTTGAGGCCGTATCACTGACCATCTTCAGTTGTTCACTTCATTTTCTCTGTGAGTGCCTGTCAACCTTCCATATATATTTTTACTATAAAAAACACATCTGTGTTTTGATGTATTTGCTTTGTTTCCATGTGACTTACTATTCAGAGCTGCGATTAACCCCTGTGAAATGGTTTAATATGGGGTTTCATAGTTCAAGCTAAGTCTAACTTTATTCAGCAGGGAAAATATGATTTTATTATTTATTTTATTTGAGGTCAGGTTATTTTCAAATAGTTGAATGTAATTAAACATATTAAATATGTACATGAACTTGAGAACTCTAAAGACAGAAAAGTCCCTCTTGAAACAATGACGTCATAGAACTTGGAGGAGGAAAGAGCCCAAAGCTGTATTTCAAGAAAAAGAAATAAACTAGAATAATTTATAGGTTTGAAGAAATGACCCTATAGTTTGAGTGCTACATCATTATAATCTCATTACTAGGAGATCCAAGGAACTATTTTCTCTCTTACTGGAAGTCTAATTGCATGCATGGTCTCTGCATAGTTGTAAAAGTAGAATCATATACTTCCTTGAACTTACTGCCTGTGTACCATTTTAGCTAGAATGACAGTCTTCCTGGAGGAGTGGGGTTGTGGGATCACTCTGATACCCCTCCCAGTGCCTGTCACAGAACTGAGCCCAAAGTAGTCCACGATATGTACTTCTGACTTGATTGCTTGTCCTGATGCTTTTGTTGTACTGTAATCAGTTGCATTTGGACCACATACTGTTATCCCCAAGTTAGCTAATACTCCACTGTCAGGTTGCACTTATTGCAAATTTGGGCTGATAGACTTATGTAACAATTTCCAAGGGATCATCACTTGCCATCTTTAATCTGAATAAGATCCAAAGAATAAAGCCTCTCATGAGCAGCTCAATATGGCTCTCATTGTGAGTGACTTTGAAGGAACGAAGCTGGTCACATGCCTTGCAATGATGCCCAGCCCACACACCGACTGTAGGTGCAGTCGGCTATGAGCAGTAGCTTTGGATGTTCTAGAAGCACTATGGCTCACTATGGTAGGATAACTACGGTTGATAGAAATTAATTGGGTATTTCAAAATAGCCAGTGGAGAGGATTTTGAATGTTCCCAACACAAAGAAATGATAAACGTCCAAGGTGATAGATATACCAGTTACCCTGATCTGATTACAAGTTGTATATATACATGTATTGAAATGTCACACTGTTCCCCATAACCATGCACAGTTACTGCGTCAATTAAAAATAAAAAACACATATAAACATATCCATTGTCATTTGCTTTGGGTTTTAGGCAGCCGTGTCCTCCGAGGGAGCCATCTTTGATGATATTTAGCCTTCACTCTTAATCTCTGCTTCTTTCATCACGGATCACTTGGGCAACATCAAAGGATTAAGGGAAGTGTTTTTCTGGGTCTCTCACCTACTTCTTTTGTCCCTTCCTCTTCACTCTCCATAAAGCTTATCTTGGAAGCCAGGCACCATTTGCCGTGTCACAGTAAGGTGTGTGTAATGCGTCCTCTGATGGGTTTGTGTTTATAACAGAAATACATGGCGCTGTTACTGAGGCAGGAACCGCTGCTATTAGGAGGAGCATCCTGCGCAGGGGTTACCAAGGCCAGCCTGTGGTCAGATGTCTTCTTGACAGAACTTGTCTTTTCCCTGAATATCTCTATATTCATTTATGAGATCCCTATTTTTTTGTTGTTGTTGCTGTCATTCATTTTCTTTTCTAATCTTAACCCATCTGTGTATAAATTTGTGTTTCATTTTGCCAAAAAAATCTCTCCAATTTAAGAGGGGGTAGAGGTGAAAACAAAATGAAGCGGAAAGCTGTTCAGATAACCCATGAGGATTTTAAAACCCCTTTGTTATAACAATCCTTTTATGTTTGAAATATTTATTGGGCCTCTTCCTGGTCATGATGGGAAGGGAAACCTGAATTGGTGCCCTCTAAGCTGCTTAGGCCAACAGAAGAGTACATGTTTACAAGTCAAGATGGTGCTTGATCTTGGAATGACAGGAAATGATTTTGCAAATCCAGAAAAACTATTTTTTCCTAGAAAGCATACACGCTAAACACAGTTTAAAGTAAACATGTAGCCATGTAGCCGGGGGTGGTGGTGCACGCTTGTAATCCCAGTACGCTTGTAATCCCAGTATTTAGGAGGCTGAGATTGGAGGATCCGAGTTTGCAGCCAACCTCAGCTACTTAGTGAGGCCCTCCGCAATTTAGTGAGACCCTGTTTCAAAATAAAGAATAAAAAATAGGGCTAGGGGTGTAGCTCGGAAGTAGAATGCCCCTGGGTTCAATCCTCAGTACTGCAAAATAAATAAATAAATAAATAAATAAAAAGTAAACGTGAGAATCCTTATGTTGTGCCCATGGTAGACTGAGAGAAGCTACACTTGTCCAGATTAAGAACAGTCTGTTGCAATAGTGGCCTGTAAGAGCCTTGTTTTGCCTGTGTATCCTTGCAGGTGCAAGCTTTTAGATTTCTGCAATGGAGGAATGTATAGCAAAATAGTGGAATTGGTTCAAATGGACGAATGAATGAATGAATGAATGAATGAATGACTCCTCCCCTACCCCACAGTTCTGGAGTTTTCATCTTCATGCCAGAAGCTCTGTGGTTGGTTTGGAGTGGCTCCTGGTAGAGCCGATCTCTACTTTGATACTGATTTGATTTTAGCTCCTTTCTGGACAAGGAGGAGCTGGTATCTTAATTCCATTCCTTCATTCAAAATTATTTTTAAGTAATTCAAAATTTAGATAGATGAATATTGTGGGATAAGATTCTTTTAGTTTATATAGATGAATGCTATGAGAAATGACCTCCCCTCCAAATTTGAAAAACCGTTAGGGAAAGGGAATTGCTTCATCACATTTAAATATTTGCTATAAAGTTAATAATAAGGACATATGATAGCCATATATAGATCAATGGAATACAGTAATCTAGAACATAATAGAATATAAAGTATATATGCTAACTTTATATTGTTAAATGGGGCTTTTTTGATTGAAAATATTGTCTAGTGAATGATGTTAGTACTTTTCAACTAGCGACTAGCATTTAGTGAGCGCCTACTATATGCCAGGACCATTCTAAGAGCTTGTCAGGTATTAACTCAATTCTCATAACAGCCCTTTGAGGAAGATACCACTATTATCCCCATTTGCGAATGAAAACACTGGAACACAAGGAGGTTTAGTAACTGGTCCAAAGTCAAAGAACTGAGAAGTGATAGAGCCAGGGTTTGAACCCACACATTAAAATTACATTGTTATCTGCTTTATACTATAGAATATTTAACCTCCAAATGGATTAAAAATCTATATGTATACAATAACATCTTTATAACATTGCTATACTATTAGAAGACAATCCTGAGGAACATTTACATAATCTTGAATTCAGAGAGACTTTCTTAAGCAAGACAGAAGAAGAAGAAGAAGAAGAAGAAGAAGAAGAAGAAGAAGAAGAAAGAAGAGGAGGAGGAGGAGGAGGAGAAGAAGAAGAAGAAGAAGAAGAAGACCCCAAAAAGACACGAAAAGCAATGATCTGGCAACATAAAGATTCAAACCCCTATAGATATGACACCATAACAAAATAAAATTCCAATGACTAATCAAGAGGAAATAGATTTGCAACCCATTTGCTAGAAGAGTTTAATTTGCAATGGACAAAGAACTTTTATAAAATGACATAAAAACAGTCTAGTTGAAAAGTGGGCGATAGACATGAATGGGCAATTCCACAACAGAGAAAATGCAAATAGTGAAGATACATATAAAGTGGTAATATGCACAGCGCTAGTAGGCTTTTAGAGAAACTCCCAATTTTTCTGTTCAGTTTCACCTTGGTCTGGGAAGTAAGGTTTCCCTTTAAGGGATTACCTCCCCCGCTAGCCCTCTCACACCACCCCAGCTACCACCTCCATCACCTTCTGAGATACAGAAGTTCCATACTCTCCATTTGGAGGTTGTAGCAAATTTCCAGGACTGTTGGGTGGAGGCTTATCAGAGTCAGGGGAGGGAGATGTCGAAAGTGCATTCTTGTGAATTACCTGACAATGATTTCCTGTCTCTGTTTCCTGGTTTTCTTGGTAGAAGATATTGCAGCATCCTAATTTCTGCTCTAGTCTTTCCATCCCTTTCTCTGTCCTCAGGCAGAATGAATCTTCATCCCCTAATTTCCATTTGGACCTTTTTATTTTTTATTTATTTATTTATTTTGGTGGTACTGGGGATTGAACCTAGGGGCCTTCTACCTCCGAGCTACACCCCCAGCCCTAATTTTTATTCTTTATTTTGAAACAGAGTCTCACTAAGTTGCGGAGGGCCTCACTAAATAGCTAAGACTGGCTGCGAACCTGTGATCCTCCTGTCTTGGCCTCCCAAGTACTGGGATTACAAGCGTGCACCACCATGCCCAGCTCCATTTTGTCCTTTTTAAAGTTACTGTCCTATTTAGTCACCGTGAGAGGGAAAAACATGCAGTAGAGTCTTCCTACTCTGAGCTTGAGTCTTTGTTTCTCTTTGGGGTGAATGTAGAGGAGGGATGGGGTGGGATGATAGGAAGATAGCCATCACAATACTGGTGAAAGGGACCAGTGAGAACACATGGAAAACAGATTGATATTTGGAGATATTATCCTGCCACAAGTCAATGTTTTTAACTGCTCAGGAAGTACAAATAACAATGCAGTGACGTTTCCCCCCACTAGATTGGTCAAAGTTTAAAATATTGATAATATCCAATATAACCAAGAGCTGAGGGGAAAGGTACTTTAATGTGTTGCTGGGAAACAAATTGCTGAAACTTTTCAGGAATTGCTAAAACATATCTGTACCCATTAATATTTAAATTAACTTAGGCTTTGACCTCACAGTGCACATCTGAGAATTGAGCTCAAAGAAACAAAAGCACCAGATACATGGATTTAATTATAAATGAATTATTGTAGAGTTATTTACCAAAAGGCAGTAGACAATAGGAATGATTGAGTAAATTATAGCATATCCACATAATAGAATATCATGCAGCTATTAAAAGAACATTTTAATTCTATGATGGTCCCTTTTATTTTGTAAAATATTAAGAGCTTAATGGTAAATATATTTAGATTACATAAGGGTAAAAAGCATGAAAAATCTACACCACACTATTGACATAAGCCGAGCTTCATAAATGTAGATGACCACAGAAAAAAACAGAACATAAATAAAGCAGAGTAGACGAGTAGACATTAATAAAACCTATAGGAGTAAGAAAGGATTAGTGTTAGTGTTAGGAATCCAAAAAAGTGGCAGAGGATGGGGTCCAGAGAGAGGATGGGGGCCAGACCACAGAAGGGGGGATTATTTTTAGGACAGAAGAAATAAAAAAGGGATGGGAACAGCAGTTTACATGATAGCCAAGGGATTTCCCTCCCTCCCTCCCTCCCTCCCTCCCTCCCTCCCTCCCTTCCTTCCTCCTTCTCTTCCTTCTTTTTGCAACATTGGAGTACAAGATCTGAGTGGAAGCCTTGGAGAAAGTTTCCTGGAGACTGGGAAAATGAGAAATAGTGACGTTTCTAGGATCCATTTAAGGTTGAACTTCTAGTGGAACCAATATATACTTTTTAAATTGACATGAGCATCAGGAACCATATCAAAAAATAGCAAAAATTTCCTGCTAAGTAGAAGTTAGGATTTTTTTATCTTTTGAGAATAAAAATTCTTAAGTCCAAAATTAGTAAAAAAAAATCTCAAGAAATGGAAGAGAAATACCTTCTCTTTCATATTAGAAATGTTATTTTCAGCTGTAGGATTTTTTTGACAGCTTTATGGGAATATAAGTCATATACCACAGAGTTCAGCCATCTAAAGTATACAATTCAATGACTTCTAGTACATTCCCAGATAGGGGCAATTATCATCATGATCAATTTTAGAACATTTCATCCCCACAGAAAGAAACCTTGCACCCCTGAGCCATAGCCTGATCATGGAACCTCCCTGCTCCAGCCACCCTCCCCCAGCCCTGGGCACGCATTCATCTCCTCTTTCATCTCTATAGATATGTCTGTTCTGGACATTTCACATAAACGGAGTACAGAGTTTGTTCCTTTGTGACTGGCTTCTTTCCCTTAGTATAACATTTTCAAGTTTCCTGTAAAATGAACCAGTGCTTCATCCTTTCTCCTTGCCAAACAATATTCGATTGTATGAATACTCCACATTTTATTTGTCCCTCCATCAGCTGCTGGGCCTTTGGGACGTCCCCACTCTTTGGCTCTGAGGAATAATGTTTCTATTAACAGTCTTGTGTGTTTTTGTGTGGAAATATGTTTTCATTTCTCTTAGGGTATATACCTAGGAGTGGAATTTTTGTGTCACATGCTAACTTTACACTTAGCCTTTTGAGGATATGCCAGCCTGTCTTCGAAAGTGGATGCAATAATAGAATTTTAGACTTAGATATTATAGAAATTATAGGACACAGAAATTATTAGAGATGCATAGTCTAGGGCAGTTAAATTACTTAAAGGCAAACAACTCTTTAGTGGGGGTTAAGAACCTAGATTTTGATATTTTGTTTGTTACATTTATCTTCTATTTAAGTTTTCATCCTAAAGGTTTTTAATTTCTTAACATGTACTCACCTATGTTCATTAATGACCATTAATGTGATTATAAACATGATATTTTAGTATATAATTTTTTCAGGTTTTTTCTTTCCTTTTTTTGTACTCATTTTCTGTCTCCATCCTACATTACCTTCATCCTCTCTCCAGGTGACTAACAATCTAATTCATATTTGCTCGTGTTTTGTCTGTGATAATATAATCCTATGAACACACATACAAAATTCCCTCCAAATCAACCAGTACACTTTTATTTCATTAGTTTAAATCCCCTCAGTGATGTGGCTATTTTATAGTTTATTGAGCTTATGGATGGATATTCACTTACTGTTTCTGGTTTTTAACTTAATGGTTAATGGATGACATTGTTAACATCGTTGCTGCTCAGGTGTGTCCCATGAGCCAGCAGTGCTGAAATCACCAGGGAGCTTTTAGATCTCAACCTCCTGATTAGAATCTGCATTTAAATAAGATTCCCAGTAGCTGCATCTTCACATTGAAGACTCAGTACTGACCCAGCACATATAACATTTCATGCTAATATCATTATTTCTAAAGTTAGATTTCAAAGAGTGAAATTCTGGGACACAGAGTATTAGTAATAATAGATGGTAAAGGGTATTAATGGACTCAGTAGCAGATCGCTGCCTGTGAAGACTGCAGCACACTGGACTCCAACCAGGAGCACACGAGAATACCCTTTTCTTCATGTTCCCATCAGCAGTGAGCATTGATGATGAGGTCTCTTAAGGAAAATTTTCATGAAGGAAGATTTAAAATTTATTTGACTTTTTCCAAATAAGTTAGCAAACTGTTCATCAGGTAGTATTATTAGAACAGGCTCAGTTTCAATTTTTGGATTTCCAAGTCAAATAGTTGGAAAGAGTATACACACACACACACACACACACACACACACACACACACACACACACCAAACCAACCAACCAACCAACCAACCAACCAACCAAACAAACAAACAAACAAAAAACAGAAAACAAGGAAAATAAGGATGCGTTTCCTGTGATGGAAAACCTCTCTCTTCTTTTCCAACCTCCCCTGGCACTGACATGAGGACGCGCGCACCCAGGACGGTGACAACCCTCGCAGCTAGACGCTGTGGGGGGCCTTGTTCACAACTTGTGTTAACATTTTCAGACAAATGTTTTGGGGTGGGGATAAAGCACAATACATTTGTCAAAAGGCCCACTCAATCTAAAATATAATTGAGAGATTGTAAATTAAAATAAAACATTATATTTTACCCTGAAGAGGGGCAAATGTAAAAATATTAACAATACTCAATATGGGTAAACGTGTGGAAGAGCAGACCAACTCATGAATTGCTGATGATGTGCTTTCAGGGGACAGTGTGTCACTATATAAGATATTGTCGTGCACATACCTCATGACTCAGCAAGGTAGGAATCTATCCGACAGAAATGTTGATGCATGAGTAACAATATGTATTAAAGGATGTCCACTGAAATATATGAATCTACTTAAAATGTCCATCAATAGAGACATGACTTAGCATATTTTGGTGTGTAGGTAATGTCCATACCTTATATGAAAAGCCCTACATGGCCTATTGCTAAACAAAAAATAAAAAATCATCTCAGAACAGTATATTTTATTTTTATTTTTGGTACTGGGGATTAGACCCAGGGGCAATCTACCTCCAAGCTACATCCTCAGCCCTTTTTATTTTATTCTATTTTTTTATTTTGAAACAATAAAAGGGTCTTGCTAAGTTGCTGAGAGTCTTGCTAAGTTGCTGAGGCTGGCCTCAGACCTGTGGTCCTCTTGTCACAGCCTCCCAAGTATTGAGATTACAGGCATGCGCCACCATGCCGGGCTTCAGAACAGTATATTTTATATAACTCACGTTTGGAAGCATCAACCATATAGGTATGCATGTAGGTGTATATATCTATCTACGAAATAGAGAAACATGCACAAACTGCTAGCAGTAGTTACCTGTTGGTGTGCGTAGGGGTTTGGGGCACTGGGGTAAGAACGATGGCGAGGAGGTAACATACATACTGTTTCCTAAATGATAACAATAATGTTTAACACTGACGGACACATAGCACTTACTTTATGTCCAGCACTATGCTAAGAACTTTACATGACTCATCTTACTTAATCTGGACAATTGCCTTATAAAGTAAATATTATTACCTGAATTTTGCCATTAAGTTAACTGAATCACAGATAGGTGAAGTAATTCACTGGAGATAATATAGTCAGAAAATTGTAGTGTTATGATCTGAACTAAGGTAGTTTGACTTTAGATACCATGCTCAGAACTTTAATTCTGTCTCTGCATGTATCCAGTATCCATCTCTCCATCATCTATCTATCTATCTATCTATCTATCTATCTATCTATCTATCTATCTATCTATCTTCTATAATCTATCATCTATCTATCAATCTATCATCTATCTCTCTATCTATCTATCATCTATCATCTATCTATCTCTATCTCCATCATCTATCTCATCACACTAAGGTGGTTAACTGTCACAGAGAAAAAAACCTAATTTTTCTTTTTCATATAATTTCTGAGAATACCTTAAGTTTTTCAGAGAAGAGCACAAAAGGCAATCTAATTGGTTGTATGTGTGTGTGTGTGTGTGTGTGTGTGTGTGTGTGTGTGTTACTGACGATTGAACCCAGAGGCTTCCTACCTATGAGCTACACCCTCAGTCCTATTTTATTTTGAAATAAGGTCTCACTAAGTTGCTGAGGGTCTTGCTAAATTGCTGAGGCTGGCCTGGAACCTGCCATCCTCCTGTCTCAGCCTCCCAAGTCCTGGGATCACAGGCATGTGCCACCACACCTGGCTTAGTTCTGGTTCTTTGCCAGTGTGAAGGAGGTTGCCTTATTCCAGGACACTTGTGGGAGTTGACAGCCTGGTTGTAGATCTCCAGATAGAGTAAAAAATGGAGATAAAGAATCCATGCTTCCAGTTTGCCACATCAACAGAACCAAAGCATTCCATCGCAAGAGGGCCTTGGCCGTGCTCGCCACTATTCTGCGAATGCAGAGACAGCATCTAGTGTGTTAGTGCAGAACTGGTATTAAAACCAGGCTTTCTGACTCTCAGGTTAATGCTCTTTCCACTAGATCATGATTTAGGATTGTGTCAGTTATGACACACATTTGCTTCCTGTAGGATGTAACCAGACAGATGGACACACTTTGTGGACCCATCCCTGTCTCTGGAGACCCCCCGATCATGTGTCTATCTGGAAGGAAAGCAGGTCCCAGACAACATTGAGCAGATGTTTCACCCACCACCTTTACAACGGGTTTGGCCACTATCCCCTCCTTAATAAGAATCGGAAAGGAAAATTGAAGAGGTCCAATTTATTTCCCAATTGTTAGGTTGAACTATGTAAATGAGCTAGTTGGTTTTCACAGGGATCCCTCCAACTCTTCTTTTTCAAAGGTTAAAGAAGAGAACCAGCCTCGCTGTAGGTTGGGCGCTGGTGCTGCCGGGCGATGGCTGGATGTGAGCAAACCCTCTGCAGAAGACAGGGGCAGGGTGATGAGCTGCGGCGCCCAGCCAGGCCATGGAGATGAGCAGGATGTCACCATCAGCTAAGCTCATGTGCAGGTGACTGCCTCTGGACAGAGGAAAAGTCAAGGGTCAGGAAACATGTGGGCCCTGAGGAGGGCAGAGAAAGTACTGAGTCTAAACCACTTTTCCTGATTTTATTCAAGCCGAGCGGAAGACAAAGGGCTGCGTCAGCTCCCTTCCCCTGAACGGGCGCATCAGCAGGATGGCCCGTCTTCCCACCCATCTCCAGATCCCAAGCACAGAGTTCATGGCCAGCCAGCCGCCCTGCTTGAGCTCTGCAGGTAACAGTGGAGAAAGGTCCCTCAGTGTCTAGAACTCCTGGGTCTTGCTCGAGGCCAGCAGCTGTCACAAATGCCATCGGTAACCTCAGCATCCCAGCAACGTGCTTCCTGTTTCCTACACCTTTAGCTTCTCCCTATGTTTGACCCATTCCATGAGCCCTGTGGTTGGTTCAGTTTGGAAATTCAAGATTCTGAGGCTCCAAACTATTTATTAGCATCCCAAACTCAAAAATACCCATCCATCTATTGCTTGGGAAATGTGATTTTTTCTATGAGGCAATGATGGATAAGATTAAATAAAAATAATATGTGCACCATAATCATTCTTCATAATTAATGCCCAATTTTATGGGCCTTTGTTAATAGTCTGCGTCACTTTGAGTCCCTAGGATTTGTTGGTAAAAGTAGGATCTGAGAAGCAAAAAAAATTGTAAATATTAAGTATGTACACATGCATTAATTAAACTTTTTTTTAAAGTTATGGATGTAATGCATATTTTAAAATCTCCACCAGCACAGAAAATAATAAAGTAAAAAATAAAAGTCAACTTCCAATCCCGCATAAATCAGCATTGTTAGCAGTTTCTTATATTGTTAGAATTGGTTTGTGTGTGAAGTACATGTATGGGGTCAGAAGACATTTCTGTTTTAGCTACATGAGATCATACAAGACATTACTGCTCGGCAGCTTTTTCCCATTAGCAGTATGTCTAACTCCTCCCTACTGGGAGGTATTCAGACTGGTTTCATATTTTAACCTTTTAATCATTTAATTTTGCAATGAATATTCTTGTTACAGGCAACTTGGTAGACTGATGCATGTATATTTTTAAATCATTACATTTTGGTGCTTGTTACTCAACTCTAGTAAAAGTATTGAAAACTGGAAATGGGACCTGAAGGCAAAAATACAGGGCATACCATATCCCTAGATTTAGCCTCTGTAGTCTCCATTCTCAACTGCAAACGATTATTGGAAGCTGACTGCATGAAAAGAAAGAAGCAGGAAAGAAGTATTTTTAGGAAGTATTGACAAAGGCTTTCTGTTCAGCTCTTAGGAGAGTTGTGGATTGGTGATTTTCACTCTGAGAGATGGTTTAGAAGAAAGTACTCAGCGGTGTGTGGTGGTCCACACCTGTAATCATAGTACTTGGGAAGCTGAGACAGGAGGATTGCAAGTTGGAGGCCAGCCTCAGGAACTTAGCAAGACCCTATTTCAAAATAAAAAATAAAAATAGGTGGAGGTGCAGCTCAGTGGTAGAGCACCCCTGAGTTCAATTCCCAGTACACACACACACACACACACACACACACACACACACACACACACTGTACTATAATTTCATTTGTTACAAAACCAGTTCCTTTTTTGGTGTGTAGTACTGGGGGTTGAATCCAGGGCATTCTACCTCCAATCTATACCCCAATGTTTATTATTATTACTATTATTATTGTTATTACTGTGCTACTGGGGATTGAACTCAGGGATGTTCTACCCCTGAACCCCCAGCCCCATGTTTTTCCTTTTTTTTTAACTTTGAAACAAGGTCTCAAAGCTAAGCTGCCGAGGCTGGCCTGGAACCTGCCATCCTTCTGTCTCAGCCTCCCAAGTACCAGAATTACAGGTATGCGCCACCAGGCTCAGTTTTGTTTTTTGTTGTTGCTTTTTTGTGCTACTGGGGATTGAACCCAAGGGCATTCTACACCCCCATCTCAATTCTATTTTTTATTTGGAAACAGGGTCTCACTAAGTTGCAAAGCCTTTGCTAAGTTGCTGGTGTTTACATCTCACCACTACTGAGATTTTCCTGTCACTCCCAGCCCTCGGTGATTACGTCTTGTGAAGGATGTCCCTGATACTTACTGCTTGTCCTGTGAATTGGGTATCAAGCTTTGCATGCATCTCTTCTAATGAACCTATTCTGATTTCCTGATCTCATGAACCTCTTCAGGGCAAGTTGTATCCCTCTCTCTATGTGTTGTAGCACCTCTGTGGGAATCTGAACTGCTTTGGAAAGTATACTGAATAATCAGTAACTTTGTGAATTGATTTCTCTAGACTCTAGAGCCCTTCTTTATTTTCTAATTAACACCAACAGATGAAGAAGGGAAATTAATTTCCACAACCCCTTCCTAAGGTAGACCAGTGCTTGGCATCCCAAGTGAGTTTCCCCATCTGGGTGTCCAGGCTCCGGGTGGACCAAAACCTGACATGTGGGTAGACTGTGACCGTGAACTTTTGTTTTGTTTCCTCTCACAGGTCAGGTGGCCTTCGCTGGCACATAAGCAGAAACAGATGTTGAGTGGGGCAAGGAGGTATGTGGTGCCAATGCTTCAGTTCTGGGAAAAGGAAACACTTCACAGAGAATAGGTGCCACCTGTAGGGAGTTGCAGTTTGCCAAGCAAAACCAGTTTGGCTAAAGATAGCTAACGATAATTCCCCGGGGTATAAGGTAATGTTTGTTTATACGTGACTTTGACTGAGGGTGTGTGGATATGTCTGGCTACATGTGTACCTTGTGCATGTTCCATGCCAATGAAGCCTTTTGACCTATTTATGAATCCGATTGCTGAAAAAACAAATTTTATCTAATATTTGACCTATTGAGAAGAACAGAACTATTCAATAAGTTTTTAACAGGCAGAAGAGAAAGAATGTTAAATTTCCTGCTGCTTTCAACTATTCCACTGAAATGTGCTAAGCCATATAAAAAGGATTTGGGGCTTTAAAGAACTATGGGACTGTATACAATGGTAAGATATTGCTTATATCATCCTCCTAGCAGAATTTGGTACATTTGGAGAATTAATTTTACCAGAGTCTATGAGATGAAATTTAATGCAAAAGCTGTTTCTTTTGGGCAAGTGACTAAACTTCTTGTGCCTCAATTTTCTCATAATTAAAATGAGTATAATAATTGTACATTCTCATAGAGTTGTGGAGAAGAGTAAACATTCTAAGAAAATTCTAGTATGTAGCATACAGGAAGTAATCTGTCACCACTACTATACCACTACCACCTCCTTCTTTCATCTTTTTCTCATATCTTTTCTCCTTTAATTAAAAAAATCAATCATGAAATTCCACTGGAATTCGTGAAATATCTCCTAGACACAGAGATCT
The DNA here is from genome assembly GCA_004027185.1 of Glis glis. NCBI lineage: Eukaryota > Metazoa > Chordata > Mammalia > Rodentia > Gliridae > Glis > Glis glis. Next base: position 3,741 of record PVJS01030233.1, on the reverse strand, counting down.
ATAATCTTCCTTAATGTTGGAATTTAAGTCATGAGGCCTAATGTTATGAGAAGAGCACTATGTTAGGAGTCCTATGACTTAGACTTAGTTATATCTCTATTACTTACTAGTTCAGTGTTCTTGGAAAAGTTGCCTCTTTTTCTGGGTCTGTCTTTCCTCAACTATAAAACAGGGGTGGGTGGATGAGTAAGAGGATTTCTCAGGTCCCTTCTGGGGAAACTTGGGATGACTTAGATTATGTTATAGATCAAGATATTGAAAAACCATTGTACTGTTTTATACTACAGGGTGAATTCAACTACTAATTTATTTTAAAGAACTTAAAAGCAATTCCATTGCAAGTGGAATAGCTTAGATCAGAATTGAATATAAAATTTTCTAAAATTATTCAATGGGACTAAAGATAAGAACATCTTATGAGTATGTATCCTTGCACCTTCAGTGGCCGGCAGAGGACCTGGCACATGGTAGGTACCCAGGAGAGTTTGTTAAAATGAACCACACAGAATTTACAGTCAATGTAGCTTGTGAACTAAGGAACAGTCTATTTGGATTGAACTCAGAGTTTAAATTGTAAGCTGGACATTTCTGAATTCTGAAGGATTATAATGAAATAGAGATTGCTAGACCAACATTGTTATCATCACCTGGCACCTTGTTAGAAATGGAGATTCCCAGGCTCCGACAGAAACTCTGAAAGTGGAGTCCAATCATCTGTGCTTGTATTGTTGATTTTAAAATAGACTTTATTTTTTAGATTAATTTTAGGCTCACAGCAAAGTCAAGTAGAAAGGACAGAGAAGTCCTGCATACCCCTGCCCCACACATGCACAGCCATCTCTACTATCAACCTCTCCCACCACAGTGGTGCATTTATTACACTCGATGGTCCTACATTATGACATCATTATTATCCGAAGTCCGTAGCATATGTCAGGGGTCATTCTTGGTGTCGTCCATTCTAAAGGTTTTGACAAATGTATAAGGGCATGTGTCCACTATTGTAGTATAATACAGAAGAGTTTCACTGCCCCAAACACTCACTGTGTTTTTAGAAGCCCTCTGGGCGATTCTCATGCATGTGAAAGTTTGACCACCATGGCACCACAGGGTCGATGTTTTCAGAGCTAAGTTAAAGAAAAAGCCAAGAAATTAAGAATGTCTCAAATCCTACATCTGAACTGAACCTGTAATTAGTTTGTTCCATTCTCTTCTCAATACACATTCGGATGCTAATGATCAGCACAGTCTTTAAAAAGATTTTGAACTCTCAGTGTCTAAGCCTCCTTCTCCCTCTTTGCTGAAATTTTGGGACCTCTTCCTTTCCCAGCATACTAATTGGAAAGTAGGAGAGATGCTGTCAAAAGGACATTGGTTTATTTTTTAAAAGAAAATAATTTGTTACTGGAGATTTCAAGCATATATACAGAAGGACAGAAATGAGTATAATAAGTTCTCATGTACCCAGTTGCTAATCTTCAGTAATTATCAACTTTTGGCCTATCTTGTATCATATATACTCATACATATTCTTCCCTCCATCCCAAATTACACAGAGGCAAATACAAGATTATATCATTTCCCTCTAAATATATATATGGCTTAGAAAAGGCTACCAATTACAAAGATAACAAAACCAGAGAAAGAAAAGACAATAGACCAATATTCCTCATGAACATGGATCAAAAGATTCTTCACAAAATATTAGAAAATCAAATATAGCCCTATATGGAAAAGAGAGTACATTGTATCCAAGTGGGGCTTGTCCCAGGAATGAAATATTGGTTCAACATTAAAAATCAATCAATGCAATTTGACACAACAGCAAACTAAAAGGGACAACTATATGATTATCTTAATAGATTAAAAACATTTGACAAAATTCAACACCTGTTTATAATAACTTCCAATAAATTAGGAATAAAAGGGAACTTCCTCAGTCTAATAAAAAGCCTGTGTGAAGCCGGGCGTGGTGGCGCACGCTTGTAATCCCAGTACTTGGGAGGCGGAGACCGGAGGATCTGGGTTCGCCGCCAGCCTCAGCTACTTAGTGAGGCTCTCTGCAACTTCATGAGACCTGGTTTCAAAATAAAAAGTATAAAAAATAGGGCCGGGGTGTAGCCCCGAGGTAGAACACCCCTGGGTTCAATCCTTGGTACTGCAAAAAAAAAAAAAAAAAGCCTGCGTGAAAAGCCTCTAATATCATACTTAATGAGGAATGACTGCTTGCCTTCTTTCCACACTTACAGCGAGGATTCTCACCATATGTATTCAACATTATATCAGAGAACCTAGCCTATGCAATCGATCAGCAAAGAAGAGGCATACAGACTGGAAAAGAGGAAATGAAACTTTTAGAATTCACGGTACGTTATTATCTCCATAGAATGTCTCAAAGAATCCATCGAAAAGTTATTAGAACTAATATGTGAGTTTAGCAAGGGCATAGATGTTAAGGACAATATAAAAACTAATTGTGTTTCTAAAAGTAGCAAAGAACAACTGGAAATTAAAACTTAAAAATAGTACCATTTACAATGGCATCCAAGAACGCAAAGTACTTTGGGATAAGTCTCAAAATATGGTCACTATTTAGATGTCGGAAACTATAAAACACCAATGAGAAAAAGTGTCGTCAACTCCAGGATGGTCCCCAATGACCTCTGTGTCCTGATAGTCAAGACCTGGTATTAATGTTCTCTGACACTGAATAGGGCTGACCTGTGAACTCACAGGCTGTTGTGAACATGACAGTGTATGATTTCGGATTCTAGATCATAAAAGACATCGTAGCTTAACCTTGCTATCCTGGATCACTTGCTCTAGGGAAGCCAACTTCCAAGTGATGGGAACGTTCAAGCAACACTGTGGAGACTCCCAGAATTCCATGAGGGCGTGAATCCTTCTAATAGTCATGTGAGCAAGTCATATTAGAAATGGATTCCTTTGTCCCCATCAAGCCATCCCATGACTACATCCCTAGTTGACATCGTTACTGCAAATTCATGATTGATTAGAAATAGGACAACCCAGTTAAATGGTTCCCACACTACTGCCCCCCAGAAATGCTAGGATAATACATTCTTATTGTTTGAGGCCACCAGGCTTTGGTGTCACTTGTTATATCGTCATAGAAAACCAGCACAGGTTTTGGTACTTGGAAGTGAGATGTTTCCATAATAAATATTTTAAAGTGTTGGGATGGCCTTCAAATAGGCGTGGCCAAAGAGGTGGTAAGACTTTGACACGCATGTTAGAGAAACGATAAAGAATATTGAAGAGATTGTTAGAAAAAGCCATATGGCATTTGAAAGGCTGCCAGTGAGGACTTAAAGATAAGTAGGGCAAATACTGTTGAACAGTGGAGGCAGAACAGTTAGCAGAAACTCTAAGGCATTTTTTCAGGTGACTATTCAGTTAAACAATAGGTATCCTAAGAATCTTAAGGCCATTGTATCCCAGCAGTTCATTTATTTATTGGTATTGGGGATTGAACCCAGGGACGTTCTACCTCTGAGTTAGACTCCCAGCCCTATTTTATCTTTTATTTATTTATTTATTTATTTATTTATTTATTTATTTTTTGCGGTACCGGGGATGGATTGAACACAGGGGTGTTCTACCTCCGCGGTACGCCCCCGGCCCTATTTTTTATACTTTATTTTGAAACCGGGTCTCACGGAGTTGCGGAGGGCCTCACTAAGGAGAGAGAGAGAGAGAGAGAGAGAGAGAGAGAGACAG
>PVJS01030232.1:0-24235 GCA_004027185.1 Glis glis | reverse complement strand
GGAAGGGTAAGAAAGTAGTGAATCCATGGAATTACTGTCATAAACAATGTGTATATGTGAGATTATACCAACATCATTCTCAGTGCTACATGTGGGGGGGAGGCGGGGGGGAGGCGGGGGGGAGGGACACCAAGAGCTGTGTGCATGTATGTTAACACCAAACTGATACTCATTGTGAAGTGAGACTACAATGCACCAACAAAAACATAAAAAAAAATAAAATAAATAAATATGACCTTTTGGGGCTTAATATAGATAAATCTCCTCAGACTTTAATTAAATACTTCATATGACAAAAGCCAAGAATATTTATTTTGAACTTGGCCAACTCACTCTCTGAATCTTGATTTTTCCTATTTTATTTTGTTTTGTTTGTGGTACTGGGGATTGAACCTCTGAGCTACACCCCCAGCCCTATTTTATTTTTTTATTTGGAAACAGGTTCTTATTAGGTTGCTGAGAGTCTCGCTAAGTTGCTGAGGCTGGCCTTGAACCTGTGATCCTCCTGTCTCAGCCCCCCAAGTACTGAGATTACAGGCAGGCGCCACCACACCTGGCTCTGATTTTCTTCTTTGGAAAGTACAGATTACAATAATAATCCTCACTCTTGGGTTTATAGATTTTAACCCAAAGCATCCAGAATAGTGCCTCTATAATCTGAGCACTAATAAATGTTAATGATGATAATGGTGATGATTTAAAATCTAGCATTGGTTTTACATTAAGATTTTAATAAGTGGTGACTTAAGTTCAGAAAATTATTCTTTGACAATTCACGACTCTCCTTGATTATCCACCCAGGCATCCCAAATTCCCTTGACCTGATTTGAGCATTCACACTATCGTGTGGCAGAATTCAATTAAGGAAGTCAAGGAGAAAGAGCAACCAACTCCAAAGTTATTTTTTGCTTCTTGGAAGGCCATCTGCTGCCATGACCCATTTCACAACATGCAAATTCATCAGCCAAGTGCAATTTCCCTTCAATCACTGGCCCAGTAAATATAATTACTTTGCTAATTTTAAATTCCAAATGGTCAGCGCAGGTTAAAGAATACCCATTCAGCAGTCAAAATTCTACGATTAATTGAGAAAACAGAGGGTCTATGTGCCAGGATTGTGACAGGGAAATGGGGAAACAAGTTTGTTTTCCCCCACAGCTTAGGCTGCCACCCTAAAATAAGTAGGGACAGTTGCAAATATTTGCCACTCTATTTTGTTTGGGGTTGGGAATAGCAACTGGATGCTCCAGAGAATAGGTAAGGAAATTTCCATCACAAGCCTGGTGCTTTCAAGACTGGACAGATTACAGCCAGGAAGCCCAACATGGTTGGAAAGCTGCTGCTCTCTGGCACACTCCCCACAGTTAATGCCAGTCAAGGGACGCCCCACGCCCAGCCTCTTAGTGCCGTGCACTTGGGACTGGACGCTAGGACCTCGAAGGACGATGCCAGAGAACAGAAATGCCCCCATTTCTCTACTTGCCGATAAAGACAGCAGAAACAAGGTCTTCGCCTCATTCCCGCCTTCCAATTCTCATCTGGCCAGGAAAACTAAAGTTGTACACCGAAGCCCAGACACAAGGCAGTCTGGGAAATGTCGTTTCAACTTTCTAGCCTTGAACAGAGAAAACAATAATATCAGAAGGAGGTTGGAGTGACTGGTGAGTGCCAAGGCAGGTGCGACTGCCATTCAGAGCTGGGAGAATGATGTGAGATGATGTATGTTAAGTACGCGTGTCTAGTACACAGTAGGACTCAACAAATGGTAGCACTATTCGTATTACATCAACAGAACATGCCGGGCGTGGTGGCGCACACTTGTAATCCCAGTACTTGGGAGGCGGAGACAGGAGGATCGCAGGTTCGCCACCAGCCTCAGCTACTTAGTGAGGCCCTCTGCAACTTAGTGAGACCCTGTTTCAAAATAAAGAATAAAAAAATAGGGCTGGGGTGTAGCTTGGAGGTAAAATGCCCCTGGGTTCAATCCCCGGTACTGCAAAAAAAAAAAATCAACAAAATATAAAGGACCATCTTTGTGCTACAGAACTGTTTGTATAGGTTTAAAAATCAAATAATAGCTGGCTGTGGTGGTGCACGCCTGTAGTCTAAGTATTTGGGGAGGTTGAGACAGTAGGATCACAGGTTCGAGACCAGCCTCAGCAACTTAGTGAGACTCTCAGCAATCTACTGAGACCCTGTTTCAAAATAAAAAAATAAGAGCCAGGTGTGGTTGTGCACGCCCTATAATCCCAGTACTTGGGAAGCTGAGACAGGAGGATTGCAGGTTCGAGACCAGCCTCAGCAACTTAGTGAGACTCTCAGCAACCTACTGAGACCCTGTTTCAAAATAAAAAAATAAGAGCAGGGTGTGGGGGTGCATATCCTATAATCCTAGTACTTGGGAAGCTGAGACAGGAGTATTGCAGGTTTGAGATTAGCCTCAGCAATTTAGTGAGACTCAGCAACCTAGCAAGACCCTGTTTCAAAACAACAAAACACAAAGGGCTGGGGGTATAGCTCGGAGGTAGAATGCCCCTGGGTTCAATCCTCAGTACCACATACACAAAAATAAATAAAAAGGGTTGGGGTATAGCTCTGGGGCAGAATGCCCCTTGGTTCAATCCCTAGTACTACAATAAATGAATAAATAAATAAATAAATAAATAAAATATCAAATAAAAGAGTATTTTCTCCACCATGCTGGACTCTGATGAGTCTGGACTATGACAACAGAAGGGTGGACCTTGTTCAAGAGACACTGACATTCATAGGGGCCTGCGATGTGCCAGGTGGTGTGGACAGTTCATTATTCCTCATCCCACTTATTCCTCACAACTCCATTATGATCTTGTTATAGGATCTGGCATGGAGCTGGGAGAAGTCAAATGACTTGCTGGAGGTTCCACAGCGTGTACGAGGCTGGAACTCATGCAGGCCCAGATCGGCCCCCTTCAGAGCTCGGGGGATTTCTATTAGATTAGAAGGGCAGGATGGACTCAGAAGATGAGGCCTGAAATTTGGTACTAATTTATAGGATGTAAATAATCAATGGTATTGTCCATGTATAGCAATGTTGTTTAATGGAAAGTTAAGGGTTTACACCTGTGCCTGACTCCTGGTAAACACTCTACAACTAGTTATTATTATCTAGCACTCCAACCATTGGCTATTGTTAGTCTTGCAAAAAGATGTCTAGCTATTGAATGGATGGTAATAATGTTAGCTGGCACTGTGCCTTATAGAGCATCTATTTCCAAAGAGTTCTGATTAATGGCTCAGTATGGATAAGAGAAGTTTTCAATATGTGGCTCTATATTGAAATGGTAGGAATTTCTATTTCCCGGAAATTCTACCATATACCAGCTTTGTGATTTTGAGTGAATCAATTAATCTTCCTTACCTCTGTGTCTTCATCTATAAGTAGAAATAATAATCCTACCAATAGCAAAGGTTGTTATGAGGATTAACTGTTTAACATATACAATGTACCTTTTTGTTTTGGTTATTATTTACTCTCTTAAAATGGGATATTCTATATAAATTTGATATAGTGCCAGTTCATTTATTTTAGTGACTACATAGTATCTATAATGTGGGAATATGACAATTAATTTGCCATCATCCTACTGATTAGCATTTGCTTTATTTATAGTTTTTCTGTAAGGACAATATATTAAGAATCTATGCGTGTAACTGCTTTGGCTTTGGGGAAAGCAATTTGGTGTATAGATTGGACAGCCCTATGAATGTTTAAACAGAACATCCCAAATACTCAGCTGTCAGGTCAAGAAATAGAACAGTACCAGCTTCCCGGAAGGCTTCGTCACACCCCCTTCCAGTCATTAACAGCTACTCGCCAGCTTTCAATGAGTTTTGTATGTTTGGGGACGTATATAAATGGCACTCTATTGCACCCAGATTCTTTGATGAGATTCATTCATGTTGAAACTTGAAGTTAAAATGCATTCATTCTTATTCCAGTACAATATACTATTAAGGGAATATGACAATTAATTCGTCCATCCTTCTCTTCATGAATGCTTGGGTAGAGTCTTGTTCCATTTTGTGCTGCTATAACAGAATACCTGACACTGGGTAATTTAAAAAGAACAGCCAGGCATGGTGGTGCATGCCTGTAATCCTAAGACTTGGAAGGCTAAGACAGGAGGATCACAGTTCGAGGACAGCCTCAGCAACTTAGAGAGATTCTCAGCAACCTAGTGAGACCTTGTTTCAAAACAAAAAAATAACAAGGGCTGGGGATATAGCTCAGAGGTAGAATGCCTCTGGGTTCAATCCCCAGTACCACACATACAATATAAATAAATAAGAACAGAATTTTATTTCTCATGGCTCTGGAGGCTGGGAAGTCCAAGATCAAGGTGGTGACAGGTTTGGTGTCTGGTAAGAGCCCAGTCTCCATTTCCAAGATGGTGCCTTGAACCCTGCATCCTCTGGAGGGGAGGAACACTGTTCTTCACAGGGCAGAAAAGCAGAATACAGGAGAGAAGGAGAGAGGGCCTAACTCACCCTTTTATACAGTGCCGGCCCATCCCCTCTTCTTAATACCATTGCGGTGGCAATTGCATTTTAACATGAGTTTTGCAGGGACAAACGTACAAACCATAGCAGGTAGCTTTTGGCTTTAGGTTTCTATAAATGGCGCTGCAGTCCATTTAGCATACAGCGAGAGTGATACTGGCACGTCACAAGGTGCCCGTTTGTTCAGATTTAGAAGACACTGGCAAACAGATTTTCAGCGTGATTGTATTAATGTACTCTTTTGGTTTTGTTTTGTTTTTTGGTACTAGGGGCATTCGACCTCCAAGCTACACCCCTGGTCTTTATTTTATTTTGAAATAGGGTCTCACTAAGTCGCTGAGGGCCTTGCTAAGTTGCCGAGGCTGACCTTGAACCTGTGATCCTCCTATCTCAGTCTCCCAAGTACTGAGATTACAGGCATGCACCATCATGCCCAGCAATTAATGTACTCTTCTACCACCATATATGTTCGTTTTGATTGTTCTACACCTTTGTCAAAACTTGGCAATTTTCTTCTTTTCTTTTTTTGCAGTACTGGGGATCAAACCCAGGGACATTCTACCTCCGAGCTACACCCCCAGCCCTATTTTTATTCTTTATTTTGAAACAGGGTCTCACTAAGTTGCAGAGGGCCTCACTAAGTAGCTGAGTCTGGCCGCGAACCCAGATCCTCCGGTCTCAGCTTCCCAAGTACTGAGATTACAAGCGTGCGCCACCACGCCTGGCTGGCAATTTTCTTCTACAGATGCTTTCTACTTCTAAGGATAAACTCTCAAGAGTGAAATTTCAGAGTCAAAGTGGGTATATATATTTAACTTAAACACATGTGGCCAGATTGTTTCCCAAAAAGTTTGTATGATCACATATTTTCACCAGGAATATATTCTTCTCCATACATCGCTACTGACAGGAAAGACTCTTGCTCTTTTAGAGTTTTGCCATTTGGATGGGTGTAATAGAACATTATGTTGTTATTTTATTTTATTTTTGCGGTACTGGGGATTGAACCCAGGGGCATTCTACCTCTGAGCTACACCCCCCAGCCCTATTTTTTATTCTTTATTTTTGAAACAGGGTCTCACTAAGTTGTGAGGGCCTCACTAAGTAGCTGACGCTGGCCTGGAACCTGCGATCCTCCTGTCTCAGCCTCCCAAGTACTGGGATTACAAGCGTGCGCCATCACGCCCAGAATGTTTTTATTTTAATTTGCACTCCTTACTGTTAGTCAATTTTTATATCTGTTGGCCACTAGAGTTGGATGGGTGTAAGATAATATTGTATGGTAATTTTAATTTTACTTCTTACTGTTAGCCGGTTTTTATATTCGTTGGCCATTTGAGTTTAATCTTCTGTAAACTATCTGTTTGATAGAGGACATGATATGAATTTATGACCTATCAGAAAAGATTAAAAGAATGATTTTAGCAGAGAAGGAAAGGCCTAAGGGGAAACATATCAGCTGTCTTCGAATATTTGAAGACTCATGTTCTAAGGAATTCCACGTGTTCTATGTATTTGTTGTGGGTAGAGTTGGTGCCAATGAATGGACTTTTAAGTTTGCATATTTTGGGGGGGTCTTTTTTTGTCTTTTTGGAACTGGGGATCGAACCCAGGGTGCTGCACTTGCAAAGCAAGCACTCTGCCACTGAGCTCCAGCCCAGCCCCATAAGGTTATATATTTTAAGTTAAATTAGGAAAGGGCTTTCAAACTAATAGTGTTGTCCCATATAAAACAACAACAACAAAAAAAACAAGCTTTCTCTCTGAGATTGTAAATTCTCTGTCCCCACATGCGTTCCTGGTGAGTCTACAGCTTGCATGTCTGGGGTGTTGGAGAGATTCTTCCACTGAGCTGGAGATGGACTTGGAGAAGGGGTTGCAAAAGTGGGCACTGCTTGAGAATCAATTTAGAAACTTTAAAATTCATATTCCCAGTGTCTTTCCTTGCAGCTTTTGCTAATGACCCGGGGAGGGTCCCATATTATTTAAAACACCAACCAATCAGTGTACAGACTGATATTTGAGAAACACTGGTCTAGATGACTTCTAGAATCTCTCTGAATTTTCAAATAACAGATCCTATCAGCTGCTATGTTATTGATGTTATGGAACACAGAAATGTGATAATATTAGATTAAAAGGAGCCATAAACAACCCTGTCCACCGTTCTTTCCCCCTTTGATTAGTACCACTTACATATTTTCCTCCTACAAATGAAGGCATCCTAACTATAATCCTCAAACAAAACTGCCTGTGAAATGATGAGTTAAAGGTTAATCATTTCTAGACAAACCATCTTTGAAATTCTGCAGTTGAGTATTGGGGGATGATGGTGTTTATAATCTTAGAAGCTGACTCTGTAAGAAGATAAATCCTCTGTTGAAAATGAACCACTTTTTTGGGGGGGGGGACTGGGAATGGAACCTAGGGGTATCCTACCTCCAAGCTACCCCAGCCCTTTTTTAATTTTTTATTTTCAAACAGGGTCTCGCTAGATTGATGAAAGTCTCACTACTTGCTGAAGCTGTCCTCAAACCTGCGATCCTCCTGTCTCAGTCTCCCAAGTACTGGGATTACAAGGGTGCAGCACCAGGCCCAGCTAGAAAATTAACCACTTTTAGAGAAATTGAAGCTGGGTGCAGTGGCGAGCACCTGTGACAGGAGGATCCCAGGTTTGAAGTCAATCTCAACAACTTAGCAAGACCCTGTTTCAAAATAAAAAAAAAAAAGAGTTGGAGGTGTAGCTTGGAAGTAGAATACCCCTGGGTTCAATCCCTAGTACAGAAAAAAAAAAGGTGAGAGTTGGAGTCACAGGTCTGATTCACTCTCCACCTCTGTCTCCTCATATCTAAATTGGAACAATGATACAACAATATTTACCCTAAGGAGATTTTTCCCCAGATTAAATGAGATAGCATAAAAGGGCCTAACACAGCATTTGGCATATAGGAAGTACTTAATAACTATTAATTCCCTTTCATTCTTTCCCTTACAATGCCAGAAAAAGCCACTCTATTTTGAATACAGTTTGTTCTCTTCTTTCTACAATTTAATAAATCAGAAACTAAGTTTGATCTTGATATGGCGGTTTAAAAGTATCACAAGCATTTCAAAATATTTGGCTCCTTCTCTGATAATTAATGGAGGCACACAGTGTTTCAGCCCCAGACGTTCCTCAAACATTTCAGGGATATTTAAAGGAAAGTATTTATATGCATGGAAAAGAAAAATTTGGTCTTAATAGGAACATTTCCAAAGGTTGCAAAAGGAAAGCTATTTTCAGAATATCCTCATCTGTTCCAAAGGGCTTGAATATATTAGCTCATTCTTTATCTTTTCTTAGTTATTTTGGATTTCGGTGATTTTGTTAGGTCTAATATTCAGTTTGGCTCACATTTAATTTTATTACTAATTCCTTGTGCTAAACCAGGAAACTGGAGCCACCATTGGGCCAAGTTTCTACTAAATACATAGGAATTTTGAGCCTGGTCTCTGAGCCTCGGGTTGTTGTAAAGGGCAGAGAGCTACCTCTTAGCATAGAGCACAACACTGACAACAATTTGCTTTGGACCAGCTGAGAAAACAGACAAGCCAGGCACAGTTTTAACCAGGCCCCTGGAGACAAGGAGTCTGTCTTGTTTTTGTAAAATAAATCGTAAAATAACTACCAGTGAGCTGGGCGTGGTGGTGCACGCCTGTAATCTCAGCACTTGGGAGACTGAGACAGGAGGATTGCAGGTTCAAGACGAGCCTCAGCAACCTAGTGATATCCTGTTTCAAAACAAAAAAATAAAAAGGGTTAGGGATATAGCTCAGAGGTAGAATGTCCCTGGGTTCCATCCCCAGTACCAAACAAACAAACAAACAAACAAACACATAAACAAAAATAAGTACCAAAGCCTGGCTGGTATTTATATTCAATGAAATTTTGACTTGTGATATTTTTCCCTTGTGATGGATTTATCCAGCTATAACTCCATCAGAAGTTAAGGAGCATCTCTACTGCATATATGTGTTACTAATACTATTAAACAGTAGATCTGTCATAAGAGCTACATAGCACAGTAGGCTCTCAGCAAATGTATTTCAGATAAATGAATGAAAGAAGGAAATTGGAGCTAGGAGCTAAGAATTGCACACCAGGAAGATTGAAGTGGAAAAGCTAAGAAGCACAATCCTGAGTAAAGTCTGGCTCTAGGAATATAGAAAACAAAGAGGCTCCAAGCACATTCCTCTGTCATGGTTCAGTACCATGGCAGATTGTCAGGCAACAAATGGAGGAAAATATGTTTCAGAATTCTTGGGAGAGCACTGTAAGGACGACTTTAATAAACCATTTGAGGCATGTATGAGAACCCTGAGAGGTCCAATATGGCGCAGCTGCCCATATAAAGCAAGAGAGGCGGGACCTCTTTGTAAGTCTAGAATGCTGGGGCAGGGGGTGAGTGGTAGAGGAGTCTGAGCCTGCCTTACCCCCCTTGGCTGCTAGGTGAATAAAATCTATAAAGAGGTCAGGAGATGCTCACCGTGGTGAAACTTCTTGTTGAAACCAGTGAAGACGCCGCTCGGTGCACTGTTTAAGGTGATGCAAAACAGAGGCAGCTGGAAGCTGGAAGCTGAGAATGATGTAGCTGAGAGAGGCAGGAGGAAACCAGGTGCATGTAGAACTGGTGGGGAGGACTTGGCTTATCCCAGGCCAGAGAATTAGAGCTTGGCCAAGTGTGTCCAATCTCTGAAAGCCGGGAGACCTTGCTGACATCTTGATTGCATGAGTAGGTACCAAGAGATTAAGTACCTAGGTTGAAGGAGCCCTTCCATAGAGGGTCTTTCCCTGGGCCAGGTGTTGGTCTTCATGTGTTGAGCTAAAATCTCTTGACATCCATTCCTGAGACTGCAGCAGACAAGGGAAGATTCAAGTAGTAGTAGTAGTAGTAGTAATGATAATAATAATAATAATAATAATAATAATAATGTGTAATATATACACTAAGTTATATGCATGCACATACACCTACATACATACATACCCCAACTTACCATTTTTGTGTGTGTGTGTCACACTTGGGATTGAACCCAGGGACATTCTACCTCTGAGTTACACCCCCAATCCTATTTTATTTATATTTTATTATATTCGCTAGGTTGATGAGAGTCTCACTACTTGCTAAGACTGTCCTCGAACCTGTGATCTTCCTATCTCAGTCTCCCAAGTACTGGGATTAGAAGTGTGTGCCACGATGCCCACCTCAACTTACCATTTTTTTACGTTACCAGGCTTGTGAGGCCATCTGCATTCAGTAGAAACTCCACTTTGAATTTTGAGTTTGGATCTTGTCTCAGCATTCTCACTGCTGTAATCCAAAACAACTGACCACACAACCTAGAGGAAGGTAGATTTATTTGCTCACAGTTCTAGAGATTTCAGGGTTTAATCCATGTCAGGCCAGGTCTGTAGAGCTCAGGACATGGCAGCAGGGAGTAGAGAGAGGGAGAGAGCAAGGCTCTACTCTCACATCGTAGAGGCTGGAAGCAAGAGAGAGAGCAAGGGGAGGATAGACCATATATAATCCCCAAGGCCACAGCCCCCAGAAACCTCTCCTTAACAACCAGGCCCCACCTCCAACATGGCTCCAACAGGCCCCACCTCCAACATAGTTTCTGTGATGGCTAGGGGTACATTCTAACTACAAACCATTACAGATCTCTTCCTGATCTATGGATGTGTGTTGCAACCCTCCCTCAAGATGCTGGGCAGTGGCATCCAGCTGCAGCTCTGAGTCAGCTCCGTAGTAACACAGGGAAACAACCAGCACTTTACAGTATGCTGTGTTGCTGAGCCCAAGACGATCAGTAGTTAGTAGTTAGGTGTGTGTGTGTGTGTGTGTGTGTGGTGTATTTGTGTGTGTGTGTGTGGTACTAGAACTGAAATCAGGGGTACTCTACAACCGAGCTACATCCCCAAACCTTTTTAATTTTTATTTTGAGATAGGGTCTTGTTATGTTACCCAGGGTAGCCTCGAACCTGCAATCCTCCCGTCTCAGCCTCCCAAGGCTTTTTAGGCTTGGGATTATAGGTGTGTGCCACTGCACGTGGCTGGTAGTTAGGTATATTCGATGCAGTTCTGACTTGTGATATTTCCACTTATGATGGGTTTATTAGTGTAAGTTGAAGAGCATCTCCATTGCATACATCAAATATATAAATATAAATATATGTTACTAATAAACATGCACACATACCTATATACATAAACAGCATATGTATGTGTGTGTGTGTGTGTGTGTGTGTGTGTGTGTATTAGTAACATTGGTACTTTTTCTCCAGAAGTGTTCAAGTGGAAAAGACAAGCTTACAATTACCATCAGTGCAAAGAAATATCTAAGTAGTCTGAGTTGTAAAGGCTCAGAAGCAGAAGAAATTATTTCAGGCTAAAAGGACTCACGGGTGTGGGCTTCAAGGCAGCTGGCAGGGAAGCCTGAGCCAGGTTTCAACAGGCAGAGGTTTCATGTGAGGGCATTTCTAGTGTTTGGGGTAGGAAGAGTGGAGGAATCAAGATGAGAAGAGGCAGTTGTTTTTGGAGATCTGTTTGAGCAGAGGGGACACAGCTTTTCTCTGGACCCCAGAAGTCTGATCAGGAAATTATCCTTATTTCTCACAAGTCCCCAACAATCTTGCCAAAATATGAGCTACATTTAGCAGTGGCCTGGCTTGTTATTCACTTTGACTCTGGTCTAGACCTGGGACTCGGTTCACTTGTGTCCTGGGATAAGACAAATTTAGCTTAGACTTGTTATCCACAGAGCTGAAAGAGGAGGATGGACCGAAACACTCCCTTAAACACCCACTGGGGGCTTATCATGTGGACAGATTTCTCCCAAATAAAGACATTCATTCATTCATTCATTCATTTGATATTTATTGAGTATATTGAGTCTGAGTGTTCTTAGTTTATTATATAGAGGGCTGTGTGTTAACTGTGTTCACAGCTCTTGTAGAGAGCCAACAAGATTACCACACCCCAAGACTAAATACCCAACATCTTTTGGGCTTCATTTGTCTCTGTCTTTGAATTTCCAGATATTCTAAGATAATGATAATACCTTGCCTCCTTCCCTGCACTGTGTACACATAGCTCAGACCCACGGAATCAGACAGTCCTTCACCAAGCAAAAGGTAGGCATTTAGTCTCAACTGCTGTGGAAATTCGGCTGGAGGAAATCAAAGGCTCATTGGAGCCATCTTACCATCCCACTTTTCTTTCTGCACCAAATGAATGGTTGTTCCCTTGGACTTTTTTTTTTTTTTTTTTTTTGCGGTACTGGGGATGGAACCCAGGGGCATTCTACCTCTGAGCTACACCCCCAGCCCTATTTTTTTTTATTCTTTATTTTGAAACAGGGTCTTACTAAGTTGCGGAGGGCCTCACTAAGTATCTGAGGCTGGCCGCGAACCCGGATCCTCCTGTCTCAGCTTCCCAATACTGGGATTACAAGCGTGCGCCACCACGCCCGGCTTTCCCTTGGACTTTTTGATGGTACCAGGATTCAGAAAATGTTGCCAAAGACCCTGAATCAAGCTGGTGGGCTGAGGTCAGAGAGGCAACCATTTCTCTGCAGGGAGATGTGACCTGCTTCTTCTGTGGACCTCAATGTCCCACCCAGATCTCTGGGTACCTTGGCCTTTTCCTGAAAAGCTTCAAGTCGGCCCTAGAGCCTTATTTGTTTCCAGTTTATATTCTGGTCTGAGTAATGAAATCGTCTCAAAGTCCACATATTACCGGAACTTGAGCTTTTATTTTGTGAACTCAGATGGTTTGTGTGAAATGATCTTGAGTGAAATGATTCCACTCGAAACCAAATGAGCAGCCTAATCTGAAATCCATGTTTTGCATTCAAAAGCTTCATTTTTTTGGTAGACATTTCCCTAAGATCCCTTTGATGTGGTCCTTTTTCAAAATCCTTTACTTTCTGTAAATAAATAAACAAAACCAAAGAATTTTCAAGTCGCCACATTTCAGACACACAGTAGTTCCACTTTATCCATGGTTTCCTTTTCCCGGGGTTACAGTTAGCTGCAATCAAACTTGGTCCAAAAACATTAAATGGAAACTTCTAGAAGTAGATGATTCATACATTCAACATAGCTTTTGTTACAGTATACTGTTATAATTGTCTTATTTTATTATTAGTTATTGTTTTTAATCTCTTACTGTGCCTAATCCATAACTTAAACTTTATCATAATATATATGATATATATATATGAAAAATGAAAAACATAGTGTGTAAAGGGTTTGGTAATATATGCAGTTTCAGGCATCTATTGGAGAGTCTTGGAATGTATCCCCCCAAGGATTAAAGAGGGACTCTTGCAATTTTTCATTGTCTCCAATATGGTTCCCTCTCTCCTGCTATGCTAAGGCTGACCTTGTCATACTTAATTGGCATGTGTGGGTTCCATAGTCTTTGGATTTGCAAATTCCTTCTCTATCCCCAGTGTACCCCGGGCCATCTTTTCTGAAAGACATTTCCTTGGCCATGAACTTTATGATGGAAGGATTTTGTTACAAGAATGAATGTTTATTACCCAAGCATGAATTGGCTGTCATCCAAAACATTTCCATCCAATGCATGTCAACTCAGTTCAGTTTTTATTTTTTGCCAACCAGGAAAGGCATGGGAAGCTGGACAGAGTGGCCACACGTTGACTCCACAGGGGTTAGGTAGGGCCTGCTGGGAAGGTTCTACCAGAACAGCAACTACAGCAACTAGTAGGTCACTATTATTGGCCAAGCAGATGGACTTCAGGCTAAGGGGATGTGTTCTTGGCTTGAAGAACACTTCTACATCAAGGACTTGTTCTTTCCTATTAATTTTTTCAACTGAAAGAATTTATAACTTTTCACAGTTTCTGTGATGAGGAGGTGAAAGGGGAGGCTGATTTTTCAGAAAGGGCAGTTAAATGTGCCAAATGAAAAATCCAGGATGGAAAAGAGACAGGGAATCCAGTCTTCTGAGAGCTGAAGAAGCCTGTAGACACAGACCACACTGGCCCCTGCCCAAGGACACTACCACCTCCTGTAAGTTCATGGTCACGCCATTCCACTAATGTGAGGTTAGCCTCGGCTCCAGCCAGCATAATTAAAATTCCACAGGAAAGCCAGGTCTCAATAACAGACAACCACAGGAAGGGGCAGGATGGGGAGAGTTTTATTCAATGGTGGCTATAACAGGACAAAAATCAGGAGACGATGTCCCCAGTTAAATGGCGCTCTGGATGCCACTGGTTTGCTCTCTTAACAATGTATGTTTTTGTTTCTGCTCATAAAAACAGCATTTCTAACTGTGTGTCTTAATGAGATGTCTGGGGATTGGTGCCGTTTAAAGTTCTACGAGAGCACAAGAAGAACCACAAAATTCCTTAGAGAAGGCTATACCACAGAACCCACGAATCCTATTCTTTATGTTCTTCCCAGCAACCCCAACAAATGGTTATCATCAATTATAATCATCCTATCCACCAATCACCATCATTATGGAAGCCCAAACACTCCATCTGAAACCCAAGAGAAATCCCAGGTCTTTCTATCACGAAGTCCCATATACTTTTAAAGGGCCATTTCTGCTTCTTCCTATTTCCAAACTGCCAAAAAAAAAAAAAAAAAGAATCAAATTTCTTAGGCGTTTCTGTTAGGAGCCATTTTACTAGACTTAAGCATCTATAAGTTTTTAGTCCTGGGGCCTCATTTTCACATTGTAATTTAAGTAGATTCAGAATTGTAGTTTTCTTAATGAAAATCACACTGTCTGGACAGCCCTTGCAGAATGAAAGGGGTTATTCTAATCAGGGCGGGCATCTTAAAATTGGCACCAGCGCAGCAAATTCTCTGAGGCCAACTTTCTCCTTTCCTCCCCCTTTTAGCCTTCCCCCATAATTTGTAAAGTTTTCCTTTGGGTCAGACAACTTTGGTCTTGCCCTTGGTCTAACTCATGACTGCCAGGGTGTGGCTTGGCTTCTCTAGACATGTCTAAGCATCAGTCTTTGCGTGGAGCTGGTCTTCCTATTATTGTCCTAATCTAGGCTTAGAATTGCCAAGTGTGGCACCAGACGGATCACCTTAGTATGATTCCAACTCAACTGATGCGATTCTCGCCCAATGCAAATCCATGTGGAACTATCCGACATCCACCTTCTTTTTTCCCTGTTATCCTGGTTGTTACTGGAAACGGGTTTGTCACAAACACATAACATGGCCAAACCTCTCCTGTTTTTCCTGTCATTTTCATTTGATTAATTTCAAAGAGATGCCTCAGACTAACTTGTCTGTTGCTTTCGGCTCTTGTTTCTATAGCACACGAATTCTTTCCATGGGCAACTCTGGTTGCTTTCATCTAAGGAGGCTGAATGGTTTCCCTGTAAATGAAGGAAGGATGCTGAGCTCCCCTCTGAGTACCCTGGGCCCCAAGGCAGTTAATTACTAACAGAGCGTCTCAGTGAACTTTATTATCCTTGAGTTTCAAAGAAGCGCGTTGGGTGTAAGGCAGTTTTCTTGAGTGGAAACATGAAATGCTCTGAGATCCCTGCAGCCAACGATGCCTCTGGCATTGCTATGAAAGAAGAGAGCTTCTAACCACATAAGACTACTAGATATCCCTGCCCCAGACACAAAGGTGGGCAAGCCCGGCAAAAGCACATGCTTTCTAGTTACTTGCAATGAAAGCCATCTATCTGCAAGCAGTTTGAATTCAAGTGAGTTCAGTTGGAACACTGGTTCTTGAAGTCTACTGGTTGATTTTGCTCACTAACCTCAAATAACGCTGGATACCATGCAATCATTTCATTATATCACACACAGCATCCAGAGGACGCAAGGAGGTCTGTGTGCCCTGCCCTCCTCTCTCTGGGCAATAGCCCATGGGCACCCACCTCTGCCCACCCCATCTCTTTCCCATCAAATGGCCAGACCACCAGATGGCGGTGTAATGATCTGGCCCTCTGATGATCCTTGATTAAGTAGTTAGGAGATTCTCTGCAAACTACATAGAAAATAGTCCTTTCCATTGGCCACGGCTTCTAAAACCTCGGGCAGAGAGGAGTCGATCTCAAAACCTGTACCATTTGGTTGGCCCATTTGGTTGTGGGAGGGGTTTTAGTATTCACTGGCTCAGAACCAGTCTTTTTGCTTGAGGTCCAAAGAGCAGAAGGCCACCCAAATCCAGCGTAGACCCAAGGTGGTTTCAGAGTCACAAGCAACCCGGTCAAGCCTGACAGTTTTGCAAACACAGAGTAGACTGAGACTTTTAATGAGAGAATGAGAGGCAAATTCTTTTTTTTTTTTTTGTACTGGGGATTGAACCAAGGAGCATTCTACCTCCGAGCTCTATCCCCAACCCTTTTTATTTTTTTATTTTGAAACAGGGTCTCACTAAGTCGTTGAAGCAGGCCTTGAACCTGTGATCCTCCTGTCTCTGACTCCCAAATACTGGGATTACAGTTGTGCGCCACCATGCCGGGCTTGATGGACAAATTCTTAATCCTAGATGATATAATTCTTTAAAAATAGCACATGGAGCTGGGTGTGGTGTGATCTACACAGTGTAATCCCACTAATTGGGAAGCTGAGATGGGAGGATTGCAGGTTCCAGGCCAGCCTCAGCAGTTTAGTGAGACCCTGTTTCAAAAAAAAAAAAAAGGTGGTGTACCTCAGAAGTAAAATACCTCTGTGTTCAATCCCAGTACCCCTCCCCCAGAAAAGAATCACATGGAAGAAAAAGAAACCCTTTTTGATTCTCCCCCCTCATACACACTTTTCTAATGTTTTAAATAGGAGATTTGTGATCCATTTTCTTTTTTTTTCTTTTTGCAGTACTGGGGATTGAATCCAGGGGTATTCTACCTCTGAGCTATACCCCAGCCCTATTTTTTATTCTTTATTTTGAAACAGGGTCTTACTAAGTTGTGGAGGGCCTCACTAAGTAGCTGAGGCTGGTGGCGAACCTGCGATCCTCCTGTCTCAGCCTCCCAAGTACTGGGATTACAAGCGTGTGCCACCACACCCGGCTTGTGATCCATTTTCTTTTCTTTTGTTTTGTTTTTTTGCGGTACCGGGGATTGAACTCAGGGGCGTTCTACCTTTGTGCTACACCCCTGGCCCTATTTTTTATACTTTATTTTGAAACCGGGTCTCACAAAGTTGCGGAGGGCCTAACTAAGGGGAGAGAGAGAGAGAGAGAAAGAGAGAGAGAGAAACAGGGAGAGAGAGAGAGCTGAGGCTGGCCGCGAACCCGGATCCTCCGGTCTCCGCCTCCCAAAGTACTGGGATTACAAGCGTGTGCCACCACGCCCGGCTGTGATCCATTTTCTAAATATTAAAAAAAAAACGATTTTTCCCCCAAGGAATAAAATCATGGGAGGCATGAAATTTAGATCTTTGGACTCACTTCTGATCTTGCCTGACTACCTTCAAAATGGACCAGGAGTTCAGGTTCCAGGATATACAAAAATGATGTACCGAGATTCTACAACCATAAAAGGTTGAATCCCAACATACTCCTTTCTGTTTGCTTCCTAAGCCAGCCTCCATAGGAAGCAAGACGGGGGCACCGATGGTTGTCTGCCTGGAGCAGGGGTTGAACATGCACCTTTCAAATGTAGTTGTTGATACAGGAAGTGGCAATTTTAGCTCAAGTTGGGGATATTCTTGGAACAACACAGTTTTCCGGCTGGTCTTTCACATTTCTTGAACTGTTCTATGTTTGGAAGGTTGGAAAGCACCTCTCCTCTGAAGACCATTTATTTCTCCCAAGAATCCAATATTATGTCAGTTTGGTGTAGTAATGGACACACACACACACACACACACACACACACACACACACACACCCCACCCATAAAAGCCTGAGCCATTTTAATTGCTTTTTTTCTTGTTTTTGTAGTACAGGCCTGTGACCTCTAGGTGGCGGTAAAGGTTCCAAACCGTTTTTTATGACTGAAATGAACAGCGAGCCCTCAAATTGCTCTACAGGATCTCTAAGAGTTAATTGCCAGGACAATTGAGGTTGAGCCATTTTCTTGTGGTTTCTGTATTATCTTCTCCCTTGATCCTCAGTAACAGGCAGCTTGTCCATAACAAGGAGTCCTGAAAGCCAAGCATGAAATGCTTGGCTTGTTTTAGTGTAGATCTCATTTGATAAGTTTTAGGACAACATGTTTCAAACCAAATCCAAACATTTTTGAGTTTCCATTTGTTTACAGTGAAAAATACATAATTTCCTGTTTTTAATGGAAAGGTATTTGATCATTAACCTCCATTAAACTGGACATCAATTTGATAAACAAAAGAAACAAGTGTATGGATTAGATTTCCTACAGAACACACTTAGAAACAAAAACAAATTTAAGAGGACAAACATGCTTGGGAAGAATTTCTCAGGCTTAGAAAATAAATTTTGCAAAAAAAAACAGGTGACCATAGTAGTTCCCAAATACTCGTGTCCTGATTGGTCCTTAAGCTTGGAAAGAAGGAGTAGTCAAAATAACCCTGTCCTTTTGGAGGTCAGCCTCTTCCTGATCACCAATTCCCAGAGGCAAGTTCCCCATATACTGTTCATCACAATCACCTATTTGGTGATTCGAGTAGCCAGACCCTGAATAGCATTTCTCAGTGAGTCCCAGGCTATTTGCTGTAGAGGGCTAGCCCAGATGTTGATTATCAGGGCCCACCTGCTACTCTTAGTTACTGACTTAACTAGACTATAGTAACATGCATTCATTTTAGCCAACTTTAAGACGACAATAGTTGTAGCTAAATTAATCATGTGCATTGCTTGCTAGAGTTTTAATGGAATGGCCAGGTTGACTCGGTCATTCCATAGATCCATAGATGTTCACCAGGCACCTACTGCGTGCAAGGCATTCTGCTGGCATATGGTGGCCAAGCCGATGTTTTGTGTATGTCGATATAACAACTCTTCCAAATTTTATCTCTGCCTTCCAAATAGTCTGCCTCCATAATTTCAGTTTTCCAACTTTATCTCCTTACTATTTTAGGGGGGAAGGGGAGCTATAATATTTGTTGTCCCCTTTAATAGAGACCTATTAGATGTAGTTTCCTTTCCCGTTTAGCCCTTGATCTTGATCCTGTGTGTGCTCTGTTTATTATTTGTATATTTGTGGGGGTTGTTTGTTTTGCGGCTCTGGGGATTGAACCCAGGGGCATTCTACCTCTGAGCTACACCCCCAGTCTTATTTTTTTATTCTTTATTTTGAAATAGGGTCTCACTAAGTTGTGGAGGGCCTCACTAAGTAGCTGAGGCTGGCCGCGAACCTTCGATCCTCCTGTCTCAGCTTCCCAAGTACTGGGATTACCACGCCCAGCTTATTATTCGTATATCTGTTTGTCACTATTTGTGTGTGTGTGAAACTCTCAGAAACTGCCCTGATCTTCTCCAACTCCCCCTGCTGGGAAGGCTGTTAGAACCTCTGGTCCTTAAGTTATAGTGGGAGCCAATTACTTCTATGATGAGTTACATTATACGTTCTGAAGAAGGAAATGGAAGACTTAGCTACTGAGTGCTTACTAAGCACTTTCTTGTTTGTTGTTTCCTTGTTACCACAGCAAAGCAGATAATTTCCATGAAAAAGTTACGAGCTTGGGAATTGTGGAACTAGACTAGAGTTGGAATCCTGATTAAGCTACTGTGTCAGTCAGCTTTCCATTGCTGTAACAAAATATGTGAGATAAATAAACTTTCAAAAAGAAAAGTTTTGCTGTGGCTCACAGTCTCACAGGTGTTAGTTCATGGTCACTTGGCCCTGTTGCTTTGGACCTGAGGCACCATACTAAATCAAGGTAGAAGTGCATGGTGCAGGGAATATGTTCACCCCATGGCAGCCAGCAAACAAAGAGAGACGGGGTTGGGTTCCAAAATCCCCTGGAAATGCACGCCCCCAGTGACCTAACTTCCTCCCAGTAGGCCCCACCTCTTAAAGGGTCCACCGCCTCTCAGTAGCACCATAGGCTGACGATCGAGTCTTTAGCACATGGACTTTGGGGGACATTGAAGATCCAAACCATAGCAGTTACCTACCAGCCAATGAGCTTGGAAAAGTTTTTATGAACATAATATTTCTTAGCCAAAAGGTGGTCTTCTTGCAATAGATCAATTTCAGGTTTCCATTTGAAGGATTCTGTGAGATAGTGTTCCTCAGGGCTTACGAGGCACTCAATTTTGTTCTTTTCCCCCTTTTCTTTCACAAGGAAAAGTGGAGAACAT
This sequence comes from Glis glis, assembly GCA_004027185.1. Classification (NCBI taxonomy): domain Eukaryota; kingdom Metazoa; phylum Chordata; class Mammalia; order Rodentia; family Gliridae; genus Glis; species Glis glis. The sequence continues at coordinate 4,418 of PVJS01030232.1, read as the reverse complement.
GATATAGGCTTAATATGTAGGTTTTTATAAAACCAAGCTATAGCCCTAATGAGACACATAAACTAAATGGTATATTTCAACCATTTCAGTAAAACTTGAATCCAACATATTTCTACTTATATGGGAATAAATGTAGGTTAATTCTGGCTTCCTGTCGTTGCCTGGAGGGATGCGACTTCACATATCCTCGGGAAAGAAAGACTTGTTCTCAAAGACGTTTGGCTGTGTCCTTTGGAACAGATGAATAAATGTATGTTTTCCCCAAAGAAAACCAGATATAGATATTCCAATTCAACCTATAAGATTTTGATATTACTGTTTCTTACATAAAAGATTCCTTTGCTTAGGAAAATTAACTGAAAGCTTTTAAGACCTTAAATTGTCTTAAAAATGGCAATAATATTTCAACCAGAGTATTTTTTTTCTTTTTCACTCATCTGTGGTTTTGAAGGTCTCCAAAAAGGTAGACATGAGGTATGACATCAGGCCCTGGAATGAGGTGTGGGGGAAGGAATGAGGGGAAAGCTGACCAGAGATCAAAGACTAGGCAGAAGGAATAGGCTTTCCAGGTCTGTATTGGTCAGATCAACAGAATTCACAGAATGAAGAAAGGAAGGGAGAGGGAAAAAAAAGGATTTATTAGATTAGCTCACAATGTAGTCCTGAATTTCGACCGCACGTGAAAAAGTCAGAGGAATCAGCAGCTGGTCAGGCGGTCTGAGCCGGAGCCCCAGGATTGAAGCAACCACCAATTCAGTCCAGTCCAAGATGTGAAGATAAGGAAGCTCTTCGGAGAAACGATGGTGAAGTTTCAGTTCGAAGAGTTGGAGGCCGACGATCTCAGACGAGAGCAGAAGATCAAGAAGTTCTCCAAGGAAACGGCGAAGTTGGAGACTGACGATCTCAAACGAGAGCAGGTGCGTTTTCCTCAGGAAGAGTCGCAGCTCCTTCTGCGCGGCTTTCTCCTTCTTTTATCCAAGTCCTGCACCTATCAGAACCCTGCTACCCACATTTAGGGCAGGACTTCCGGTTCAATCTGCTGTTACACAACCAAAGTCACATGATCTGGGGTGAGTCAAGTTGACAAATCAGACCAACTATCACAAGTTCTATTGCATACCATGGCGACTATAATTAATAATAATGTATTGCATATTTAAAAATTGCTAGATGAATAGATTTTAAAGATTCTCACTACAAAATATAAATATATAGCTAGGTAAGGTGGTGCATGCCTGTAATCCTAGTACTTGGGAAGCTGAGACAGGAGGATCGCAGGTTCGAGGACAGTCTCAGCAAGTAGTGAGATTCTCATCAACCTAGTGAAACTCTGTTTCAAAATAAAAATAAAATAGGCTGGTGGTGTAGCTCAGAGGTAGAATGCCCCTGGGTTCCATCCCCAGTGCCAATAAATAAATAAATAAATAAATAAATAAATAAGTGGATGTTGAGTAGATTGATATTCTCATTCCACAATATATACACATATAAAAACATCACACTGCCCCACAAATATATTCAATCATTATTTGTCAATTAAAAATTAAAAACCATCATGGAACCAAAATGGCCTACACCGGGGGCATTTACGTTGCAATGCACCTGCCTCATATTGTATATCTTTTTTTCTCTTTTATTTCCAATATCTTCTTGTTATCCACCAATTCCTCAGATATCCTACTTTGAAAATCTCTATAAACCCAGGAATCAGCCAGAGGTCGTGACACATGCTTGTAATCCCAGTACTTGGGAGGCTGAGACAGGAGGATCACAGGTTCATGGCCAGCCTCAGCTACTTAGTGAGGCTCTCTGCAACTTAGTGAGACCCTGTTTCAAAAGGTAGAATGCCCCTGGGTTCAACCCCTAGTACCACAAAAACAAAACAAAACAAACAAACAAACAAAAAAACCAGGAATCGCCTAACTCATAGGTCTGTCTCCCCAGCCCTTTCCCCTGACAAAGGCTATTCCTTATTTTATTTAATCTCCTCCATACTTGGAAGCACTATGGCAGACTAATTCATCTTATTGACTCATAAGGAATTTATTCTATTATCCCTTGAGGGTGGCGGGAGGGAGGGAAGGTTGGGATCTAACATCATTGACGTAGGTTGGATATGCTAGCTCGTCTTATCCTGATGACAACCATATGAAGTATGTCATTAAGTTCTTTATTACAGATGAAAAGCCTGATGCTCTGAGTGGTAAAGATAACCAAATAAGAAAAGTCACAAATGACAGAGGAAGAATTTGATTCCATGTTTTTAAGATTCCAGAGCATGTACGCTGTCCACAACTGTGTTATCTCTACAATCTGGCGGCAAAGCCTTGGCCAGCAGGTCACGGCATCCCAGCTCAGTGGCAGGGTGGCGTAGTGGGGAGCTCCTACAGACCAACTCCCTTGAGCCAGCCAGATCTTTCTTAGTAGAAACTCATTTATTTCAATTTCTCCCCCACTCTAATTCAAGAGATATTTTTTGTTTTGGAAGTAACACGGTGGGGACAGGTTCCTTGAGCTGTTTTTGCTTTCCTTTGAACAACCAAGAATCTTTAACCACATGCCATCCAGAGAGAAGCACCCAGAGGAGAGTTGAGACTCTGGGTGCACAGGAAGGTGGTAAGAAAGAGCAGAGTCTCCCATGAGTGACGCAGAAGTCCTTGGGCTGGACCCTTGGGGAGACCTGAGCTCGGCCTGCTTTGAGGTGGGTGTAGCAATGGGCTCTGACGGGCGCTCAGTAGAGCTCCTCTTCCACCTGCCCAAGGGCTCTTGATGCCAGACCTGGCTTAAGAAGGGAGAAAATAAGCTGGACGTGGTGGAGCACGCCTCCACCACGTACTTGGGAGGCTGAGACAGGAGGATCACAAGTTTGAGGCCAGCCTCAACAATTTAGCAAGACCCTGGTTTCAAAAAAGAATAAGAATAACAAGAAGGAGGAGGAGGAGGAAATAAATAGAAAATAAGTACATGAATGAATGAATAAAACAATCCCTGATAATTGTAGAGAACTGAACTGACACTAGATCCATGATGTGGTAGGGACAGCACCCCTATTTCTTCAAGGTCACTGTTTTCCGGGCTCATGGTCAGAGAATATGTACCGTGGATCCGGACCAAACCCCAAAGTGAGTGTCAGCATTTCCTCCTCCACAATGCTGGCCTGTTGCTTTTTAACTAAATCAGTTAGGGTTTGGGGTGCTACGGTTTGGATCTTGGAAAGTCTGTGTGTTATATAGGCGTGGTCCCCAGGGTGGCAGTAGTAGGAGGCGATGGGGTCTGGTGGGAGGGGCCTTAGGTCTTTGGAAGCATGGGATTGGGGAATCCAGTCTCTCTTGCTTCCTCTTCTTCTGTTTCTTGGCTCATGAAACGAGCAGTTTGCTCTACCTTACGCTCCTGCCACGAGGCCCAAAGCAGATGGGGCCCTTGACCAGGGACTGGAACCTCTGAAACCATGAGTTAAATTCACCTTTTCTCTTTGTAAGTTAATTGCCTCCGGCCTTTCATTATGGTAATATGGCGAAGCTGACTAATACAGGGGGAAGTGGGACTCGAAGGGGAAAGAAAAGAGGGAGAATAGGGCTGTGAAGGGGCCTGTTGGACCAACGCTGACTCTTCAACGCTCAACATGGCAAGTTGTTTAAGTTAGGATTCTGTGACCTAAATGGATTCAGGTGCCAATGAATTACATATCTCTACATACTCAATACTATTATGTTGTATTTCTAAATACTACATATTTTCTCTCTCTGTCTCTGTCTCTGTCTCTGTCTCACTCTCTCTCCTTGTGGTTAGACTGCTGGCAAGTCATGGGGGGAGGGTGAGTGAGTAAAAATATGTTCTTAGGAAAGAACCAGATGCTATTATAAACAAGAGTGCACTCTGTATAGACAAATGCCGATCACTTGAAACCCAAGGCCTGGGCGTTTATATTTAATATTCTGGAAAATAAACAGGCAGTTTTGCTTGGGTTCTGGAATTTACTGCCACCCTTTCTACATGCCAAACAAACAAGGGAGTGACCTGCTGGCCTGGCAGCGGCGTCTGTGGGAAAAAAGCAAAACACCTGCGGATGCCAGAGGGCGTCACCTTTGCAGAAACCAGGGAAATGTGCATCTACTCAGCTGTCCTTGAGTCCTGTCTTGGGATCTTTACATGACCTCATTCATATTAAAAAAGAAGGCCGGGTGTGGTGGCGCACGCTTGTAATCCCAGTACTTTGGGAGGCGGAGACCGGAGGATCCGGGTTTGCGGCCAGCCTCAGCTCTGTTGGTCTCTCTCTCTCTCTCTCTCTCTCTCTCTCTCTCTCTACTTAGTGAGGCCCTCCGCAACTTCGTGAGACCCGGTTTCAAAATAAAGTATAAAAAATAGGGCCGGGGGCGTAGCGCGGAGGTAGAACGCCCCTGCGTTCAATCCCCGGTACC
>PVJS01030231.1:0-24230 GCA_004027185.1 Glis glis | reverse complement strand
ACACAAACCTATAAGACTCAATCACTATCTGGAGCATGAAAGGGAGGGAAGGGGGAGGGAATAGGGTGGGATTGGAGGGAGGGCTAAATGTGCAATGTGTGCATGTATGATGTTCATACCCTGACATATATCAAAATGTATAATTATAATTTACAATGCACCAATAAATGAACATAAAAAGTTAAAAAAAAATAAAATTGGTGGACCTATTAAAGCATGAAAATTTTGCTTGTTAAAAAAAAAAAACATCTTCTAAATGTCTGTATGAGCTTTGGGGGCAAAGAGAGGCTTAGTTCTCATCAGATTCTCCTGGAGACCATAAAACCAGCCGTCATGCTGCAGGTTGAGGGGAACCTGGGAGGAAACGCCCACTTTGTTCCTCTCTCAGTGCCATCTGGAACATGCCCCTTGGATGAGAGGGAGTGAACAGTAGCTCCAGCCGGCCATGGAGAGCTCTCTCTGGAAGCTGCTCTTGAGGTCAGTGTAGGCAGGTGCTCACCCACCAGGCACATATGCATCGCACCCATTCTGTAACATTAAGGAATTGATCGAGCTGGGATATGCAGAGTTGTGGGAGCTAGCGGGCTACCAGCACTCCTCCGGAGTGGTGGCCGTGGCCAGGCTGAGTCCTCCTTGCAGTGAAGCGTCGGGGCCCAAGGCAAGGGTCAGCTGCACATACCTCCTCCTGCAGCTTGGGATGGAGCCTGGCAGGAGCCAGCACACGCAGCTCTGTGGGTCTCTGTGTTCTGCCTGGGACGGAGTTCACTCGCGAATGTGACGGCAGTGCCCTGCCCCAGCAGATCCTGTGCACCCATGGACAAGGTGAGGATGCCCTGGCATCCTCCGTGTGGATGTTGCATTCTGACGTGCAGGTGGCGTGGTCTTTCCCAGGCCTCCAGCCCTCCCAGGCCCTGAAGTTAGTTCACTGCAGACACGTGCTGGTCTGAATCTGAATTTTATCCAAATTCTCCAGCCAGGGTGGATGCTGCAGCTCAGAAGCTGCTTCTAATGGAATGAGATGAACACTGCATGCAGAGTTCAGATGAACAGGCCATGGGTCGCAGCGGGGTAGGTGGGGTTCTGCTCCAAGGCGAGGCTCCACCACGCCGAGATGGGGTTCAGATGGGAACCTCAGATTAAATTTCCTAACACCCCTCTGTACAACCAAGACTCTGCTCTTCCTGACTTTGGTAGCAGTTCAAAACCTGAGTGGTTCAATAACCATTTTTCACATATGAAAGTCTCATTGACTTGAATAATAGCTCTGTGGTAAGATCGCTTGTGATGCCAGGTGGTCTCCGTGCATTCAATCTGTCACTGCTTAACTTGCAATCGTCAGTGTTTCTAATTTTATGCAGAACACACTCTTAAATTATGGTTTTAATTAATTTTTAATTTAAATGGATATTTAATGTAACTTTATATCTATTAATGTCTTAAATCAATCTTTAATTTACTTAAGGGATAAAATTATTTAAAATAGTGAAATACTGTTTCTCTAAATGTCAGTATTCTGGGATGAATTAACACACATGCATGCACACATACTTATGTACATACACGCATGAACATAAAAATAGGTCAACATTGGACCAGGTGTGGTGGTGCATGCCTGTAATCCCAGTACTTGGGAGGCCAAGACAAAAGGGTTGCAGATATGAGGACAGCCTCAGCCTCAGTAGCAAGACTCTCAGCAACTTGGTGAGACCCTGTCTCAAAATAAAAAATAAAATAGGGCTGGGAATATAGCTCGAAGGTAGAGTGCCCTGGGTTCAATCCCCAGTACCACCAAAAAAGGTCAACATTTATAAGAACATAAAACACAAAATGAGTATTTTTGGATTCCTATCTGAGTTGGCTGCTACCTCATTCTGTTGTTAATAGTGGTCAAGCCCGCCGGGCGTGTACTTTGGGAGGCGGAGACCAGAGGATCCCGGTTCGTGGCCAGCCTCAGTGCGCGCATGCGCTCTCTCTCTCTCTTTCTCCCTCTCCCTGTCTCTCTCTCTCTCTCTGTCTACCTAGTGAGGCCCTCCGCAACTTCGTGAGACCCGGTTTCAAAAAAATAAAGTATAAAAAAATAGGGCCGGGGGTCTAGCGCAGAGGTAGAACACCCCTGTGCTCAATCCCCGGTACTGCAAAAAAAAAAAAAAATAGTGGTCAAGCCCAATTAAAGCTGAGGATGACATACTAAACATTCCGTGGTGACAAGAAGAGAAAGAATCCCCTTGCTCCTGATTTACTGACTTAACAATGCTCTGTGTCTCTCGAACCCCTTCGCTAGCAAGTTGTTTTGTTAAACACTCTCACAGAGCCCAGGATACAGCCTAGCAGCTGCAGCATCTTCACCGAGTGCTCATGAGGCTGCGCTGAGCTCTGTGCTGTCCGCCCTCCTCAGCAGCTGTTTATTATGTGCTCAGTGCAAAAGGAGCCCCTGGTGAGGACTCGGTCAGAGCCCATGGCCCATGAGCACCTGGGGGTGAACATGGGGCCAGCCGACCTGGTGCTGTGGTGCGGTGGGCGGCTTTGGTGATATGTGTGTGTGTGTGTGTGTGTGTGTGTGTGTGTGTATAACACATACATGTAAATGGAGATCAGAAAGGTGGAATTGCTCCCTGGATTCCTCACTCATTCAAGGAACCCACATGCTTCCTAGCTTGTGGCGGAGAATCTGGAATGAAAGCCACCCACCACAGTGTAAACTTGCGCCTGGGGTGCTGGAGGGAGGACGCACACATCCCAGCTGCCGGGTGGGGCAGGGCCGGAGCGCCTCAGGAAGCCCCCTTCTTCCTTCAGATGTCGCAAGGCCCCGTGTCAGGAAGCATCTTTCCCAGGTGAACCGAATCACCTTTCCTTCTCAGATCTTTATGTAGAACAAGGACAAAGTGTGAGCACGAGACTCCTACTTACAGGAGGTTTATAGGAAAAGGATTGAAGTAAATAGTTCTCCTTCTAGGGCTTCTGCCACTTGGTTCCCAACCCAAAAAGAAAAAATAATGAGTAAAATTTCATACAAAACAAGGATTTGGGAACAATCTATAAGGACTAAAGTAAAATATGCTTTTTTGTAAATATCTATATTATTCTTTTTAGAAGCATTCATTCATTTATATTTGCCATACATAAATGCTGTTTTTCAATGTTTCTAATCATTTCGTTTTGACCTTATTAACAAAAGAGTACAACCATCATCTGCAACTAAGGGAACAAACAGGAGCTGTGCATCCTCCTGCCCGCTGTGAGCCCAATGCTCCTCCACAGACCCACCGCCTTCCGGTCCCTCACCACAGTGGCTCTTGGAATGTTCTCTCTCTCTCTCTCAAAATATAACTGATTTTCACCCAAAGCACTATGAGAAGTGGTATTTCAACATTGGAGTTACAGCCCAACACAGGAATCCACTTGTAGTAGTGGGTTGAGACACTATGAGCTGGCAGGCGTTTGGATCCTGTGCCATGTCTGGGTAATGCTGCAGGTTCTGCTGGTGGCTGCCCCAGGAAGGGCTCTGCAGCAGCCTTCTCTGGCCGGCTCCATGCTTGTTGTGCATGAGGATTTCCGTGTGTTTATTCACCGTGCCCTAAAGGTGGTTTTCTTGCTGGAATTTTAAGTGCAGTTCAAGTGCATGATGTTAGGAGCCCCAGACATCTTGTGTGCTCCTCAACCTTTGTCTTTCCATTAGGGTCCACAGAATGACTCCACCCCCTTCCATGCCCTTCCCAGCCTGCTCTGATCTAAAACAAGTCACAGTTGCTCATGTTTCATGGGCCAATTTGTTAGTTTGTATTTATTTATTTATTTATTTATTTATTTATTTATTTATTTGTACTGGGGTGTACCTCCGAGCTACACCCCCAGCCCTATTTTTATTTTAAAAGAGGGTCTCGCTAGGTTGATGAGAGTCTCAGTACTTGGTGAGGGTGTCCTTGAACCTGCGATCCTCCTGTCTCAGCCTCCCAAGTACTGGGATTACAAGCATGTACCACTACACCCAGTATTAGTTTACTCTAAACGTAGTGCTTATTACAAACACAAACTCGTCTTTGTTGCTTAACAGACACAGTTTTCTGTTGGTGAAGATTATTTGCATGTCTTGGCTTGAAAGGAGACATTATAATTTCCTCATTCCAATGACCAAGATTAAGTTTTCATTTTATGGCTTTTCACTTGATGTCAGGGTTTTCAGGGGTGTCATAATCAAGGAATGGATGTGTTTTTATTAAATCATATCATATACCTCTTCCCCTATTGTCTATGTTGTTCACTCGCCTGCAAATTATGAACTCCATCCTACAGCATTAAATATGCTTCTAAAAATCATTCTTAGTGGATATGTATTATTCTATTGTGTTGTTCTACTGTGATGTATTGAATTAATCTCCTTTTAATGGAAACATAAGCTGTTTCTAATCTTTTCGCTAATATAAATTTCACCTTTATGAATATATTCATAACTTTATCTGCATGCTTATTCATGATTGTTTCCTTGGGCTCAATTCTAGAGATCTTAGAAATGTAGCTGCTAATTGAAAGTGTGCTTACTGCACTAATGAATTTTTGGCACAGAGGAATTCTTAATAACAGGTGTTTTGTACCCTCCCAAAGAAGAGGGCCTGTCTGCGCATGTGTGGCTCCCCCCAAATGTTTGGGAGCTCCATCATTATTTTTTAGTATTTCAAAAATACCTAGATAGCTTGCTTTTTCCAGGCTCTATAGTAGCATAGCAAAAATAAATAAATAAACTCTAGTGATGTAGACATTAGTAAACCAGGCAGAAAGACATACATCAAGAAGTATGAATGGTGATTTGTTGGGTGGAAAGGGAATGACCAATTTTACCAGGAGGCGGCGGGTGGATTAGAAAAATGAGTATAAAAGGATGATTTTGAAGCTGCAGCATGGTGTCCACGTATTAGTGGGTAAGCGTTTCACTCTTTGTAAGCTTCGTGGTGGGGCGCAGCTGCACAGAGCTGGGGTCAGGAACCAGCACACCCAATTCCAAGCCACACAGATTAGCCAGAGTGTTTTGCTTCCAAACTTGATCTTCCTCCCAAATCAGTTTAACATGTCCATCTCCCCACATGCTGGGCCAATAATGTATAAGGAAAGTTAAGAAGAGACGTCCTGTGAATTACAAAACTTACCCTGGAAATATACCCTGAAGCTCAGTTACTCTAACATAATTCTTGATTGGATATTGGGAGGAGGTTAACAAGACAAATCATTATTTTTAGTTGTCCTCAGTCAATAATAATTTCTCAGTGGTCTCTTCTAATTCTGACACTCAGGAGATACGGTCTTCTGGGTTTCCACTCATCCGGATAAAGGCCAGGATAGATCAGATGGAGGAGCAGTGAGTGCAGACATCCTAGTCAGGAGAGCTGTGCTCTGGTTCCATCTCTGCTGCCGAAGAGCAGGAGAATGTTGGACGAGCCACACACTCCTCTGGGTTCTCAATTTATTGACATATAGAAGTGTAAGCGAAAATCTACATACTGTCTTGAGTCTCCTGCAGCGGCTGAGGAGCAGAATTAGGCCTGACCCTTGGTGCTAAGGGGCCTGTAGTCTAGGAGGCTGGGCTCCCGAGTCATTTACATAAGGTCAATACTCAATTACTTTTCTTGTTGTTGGCTAGAGGAATGAGTCCCAGGAAGAATAAATGAATCCCAATACTTCTAAATCCTATGCTAACCTTAAAAAAAAAACAACTCTTAATACCATTTTATTTGCTTCCTGATGTTGTCAGTGACTTGATGGGTCTTTAAAATCCGTGTTTAATAAAATTCAGGTTTTAATAAAAATGACATATTTCCTTTGTCAAACCAAGGATTTACTGAAGAAGAGGGGTCCCCCGTGGGGCTGATTATCTTTGGGGGAAAATGCCGTCATCTGCACTCTGCCAAATCAGAGGTGTGACACCTGGTCTGTATTTTATGCACATGCAGTTATAATGTTTGATGACTTTATTGAGATGAAGGTCCCTTAGACAATAAAAGCCTGATGCATACCAATGCCTCCATGCTCCATGTGATGGAGACCTCAGTGCTCTGTGGCTCCTCAGAGGAGAGGAAGGCTCTGTGCCTGCCGGATAGTCTGGTGTGCAGAAGAGGGCTATGCAGAAGTATCTTTCCAGAAACTTCTTCCAGTCCAGACCAGGAGGAAGAACAGGCAGGAAACTGACAGATGTTGGGCACATGAACTGTATTCACCCCAAGGAAGCAGTTTTAACTGCAGAAATTTGCAGAAGAACAAAACAGTATTTTCATGCGGCTTCACAGCCATACAGTGGTCACTTGGCACTGAGGGGCTCTCGACCTCACAAGCCCTCTGCAGGCACCATTGTAAATCCCTGAGGACTCTGGTACTAGTGTTTGTGAGCTCACAGGTCCACGCCCTCAAAGGCCCAGCTTGATTTCACTTCCAGGAAGTCTTAGGGTCACCTGTGGTGGAGAGGCCCTGCTCTGCACTATATGAACGTAAAAAAGAGCCTGCCCTGACTGATTTCATCAAGAAGGAAGAGAGTGAGATGTGTCCAGAACCACACCTCAAAACAGAAAGAAGCGTCTTGATCAGCAGCTAAGGTGCGCGCTTTAGAGGGAAGTTGGAACTCTAGGTGTTAGTTTTCTGTGGCTCTGTAACAGACTTGCCAGCTTGAACTGACGCACACTTAAAACCTTAGTTTCTGGGCATCAGGAGGCTGGGCCTGGCCTTGCTGGATCTGCACAGCAGTGCTCAGGCCGGCCAGGGCTGCACCCTCTTCTGGAGCCTGGCCCCCTGGCTGGCTGGTAGGACTCGTTTTCTCAGGGCCGTAGTATTCACACTTGGAGAAGGGATTTATGTATTTATTTGTTTATTTACTTATATATTTTTGTCGAAGTTGAAGAAGAATTCCTTAGGAGAAGTGCACCTGAAACATGTGTGTTGAGGGTTTTATCTGCAATGAATGGGAGTTTGCCCTGAACAGGAGCGGTGGGGTGGAGAGGGTGGGGAAATTGGTGCTGTCCCAAGCTGGGCACAGGCTGTATAGACCGTGGGGTCAGGGGACCTGGGGCAGGCCACCCTGCAAGCTGCACACACTCACAGATGTTGCTCAGTGCAGAGGTTTCCCGGGCATGGGATCTCTTCAACCTACCCCTCGGTCACACTCAGCATTGTATAGGGTCTGGGGATCAGGTGTACCGCTCTCCTCTCAGAGCTGGGGGAACTTGGTATGGGGTGCTGTGGGTGGACTGGAGTCCTTAGGACAGCTCTGTGACCCTGGGCTGGGATGACCTTAAAGCCTCCCCATGATGTTGGGGGTCACAGCACCCACTCCAAGGATCGTGGATTTAAATAAGGTTGAGTGTCGTCTTCATGCCTGACACGTGGCAACTGTTCAGTTGAAGGTGCGCATGTGTGGCCCTGGGTTTTTGGTTAGTTGATGCCCTGAAATGGCTCAGCAGTACTGCTTTAGCAGCCTCAGAAATGCATCCCTGCAGTTTCAGACCTGGGTTTTGGGCCAAGTGCCTTGTTGTGTCAGTGTTGAAGATGGCGCAGGTGCCTCTGTCCCCACTGTCAGGCTAAGGCTTTCATGGGGTGGCTTTTTCTGTCATAGTAGGTTCCCTGCCTTAAGGCTGCCCCAGTAGCCTGAGGTCAGAGGTCTGTAACTGCTCAGAGCACGCTGGCACTCTGTCTCTGGCACAGCCCCAGGTCAGCTTTGGGCAGAGCCAGCATCTAAGCAAGGAAGGGCACCCCGGGCTGACAAGCTCTGAACACAGCGGCGTATGAGTTAGCTGTTGACACCTGCACAGCCTAGGCGGTGGCAGGTGCTCATCCAGAGCCCAGCTCCCCAGAGGCAGGCTCGCTGCACAGAGAGGAGGAACCAGCCAGCCTGGGCAGGGCCCTGTAAGCTAGTGAAGCTAGTGAAGCTCTCCCAGGAATCTGGCTGGAGAACTTTGCTTCTCTGTTCTGGGGTAAACTTCAGAACTACGAGAGCCTGTGCTGGTGTGGGTTTCTGCTGGCTAACGCAGGCATTGAGCTTTGCAGCCACCAGGGTCGTGTGCACACTCCCCCTTGGGTGCTGGGTTCCTTGCTGCTTCCTGTCACCCACAGTGTCCCAGGCCTTTCATTTTACAGGAGTAAAAGGCTCTTTCCTTGATAGAGCATATTTGTTTGAATTTATTGAATTAGTTATTTTATAATAAATAAAAACATCTTCTTTGTCTCACTGAAAAGATGGATTAATTACTTCATCAGCCACAGGGAAGCCCAATGCTCAGCCTTGCTGTTGTAATTCATAGTTTTCTGTTTCACACGTTTTAAATAGTAGCAATGAAATGGATAAAACACTCATTGAACATTCAACATGAAATTCCTCACGTAAATATTCTTTGTCACTTAAGAATTTTGAAATCATTCACACACTTTGGCCTGATGGTTCTAATTTTCCATGAAAATAAGTGACTATTCAGAAAAAAAGCTTCAAGTACCAGCATGTTTATTGCAATGCTACTTATAAAAGCAAATGATTGGAAACCACCATGTGTCTGATAAAAAGGAAATGGCTATTAAACCCTGATCATCCGTGTGTGAAGACCATACACAGCCTTTCAATGTGATGTTGTCTAATATTTCTAAAGATGTGGAAAATGCCATAGTGCACATCTATGGTTAAGTAGCATCAAAACATTGTCCATAAAGTAAAATAATGTGAAAAGCATTTGTCTTTAAAAATGCAACTTGAGATTGCTGTGTGTTTGTCCTTCTTCATATGGTCTAAATTTTCTGTAACAAGCATATGGCTCTGTTGATAATGGGAAAACTTCAAAAGTTACTGGTGCCCAGTCCTTGACCAGCAGGAGAGGGATGGGTTGGAACATTCTGGAAGCTGGCTCACGCTCCAGTTGAGGGCCTCATTCCAGGCCACGAGGCTGCTTGGCGGCTAGCGTTCCCTCAAGGATTCCCGTGCAGTTTCTCATTTCCACAGAATGTTTTTAGCTTGCTTCAGAGGGGCCCATTAAAAAGATTGCATCAGCGGACGTGATGGGGGCTGTCCATGAAGAGGAGACAGTAAGGGTATACGGGCCGCCAACATGGAACTCACCCAACAGCAACACACAGGAGAGGATGAAGGGGGCATCCTGTATGACGAGCGGCGCCACCAGCTCACCCGCAGGGCCGCCATTTCTCTCTATCCTTTATACTGCGTTCTGTTCATCCAAAGAAGTTTCCTTTCAGGTCCTCTCCATCTTGACCTTCTGCTTTTTACCCCCTCTCTCTCTCTCGTGTGTGTGTATATGTGTGTGTGTGTGTGTGTGTGTGTGTGTGTATGTGTGTATGTGTGTGTGTGTGTGTGTGTGTGTGTGTGTTTACTGGGGATTGAACCCAGGGGCATTCTACTTCTAGGCTACACTCCTAGCCCTTTCTATTTTTAATTTTAAAACAGGGTCTTGCTAAGTTGCTGAGGCTGTCTAGAACCTATGATCCTCCCATCTCAGCCTCCCAAGAATTGAGATTATAGGCATGTGCCACCATACCTGGTCTATTCATCTCTGTTTGCCTGGCTAAACCCTAAGACTCAGCAGCCTGTAGAGGCGGCTTCCTGCCTCTGCCTCTCTCTCTTTGCTTTCTTTGCTGTGGTGCTCTGCAAGAAGCGAGACTCATGCCTGTGCCCTTGGGCAGGCCACGTGCAGTATGTCCCGCAGATTCTGTGGTAATTTGACTGCACGCGTAACCCTGGTTGGAATTGACACCGCGTCCTGCTCTTCTCACACTCGGTTTGGCAGTTCCTGCCCTCAGTGGTCCCAGGGTGGAATAAGAGCACATACGGATGACAGAGCTGTAGTGGTGACACTTTGATACCTCCCCACGAGTGGCTTGCCGTGATTCACTGTTGAAAAACAGCTGGGACATTTCTTTTTAAAATATCTTAAGGTTCATTTTTCTCAATAAGCTCAGCCATACTTCAAAAAGGACACTAACAGATGAATACAACATTGCGTGTGTGCATTAATCTCGAACAGTATCTGAAAGGAATGTGCCTAAAAATAGGAGCTGTCCTGGAGGTGATGTAAGGCTGGTTTCTCTCTGCGGCACGGGATCTGGGACCTTGGTGCTGCGCAAGTGCGAGCCGGCGTGAACAGCAAGGCAGACCTCACGGCGGAGGCGATTCTGCTGATCCACACAAAAATTATTACTTTCGTAAGCAGAGACAAATAGCTTGTAAACAGAGACTTTTTAATGAAGTCATACATCATAAATGTGCCTTAAACAATTCCAATTTTGACTTGTCTGCTCACATTTTTCCTTTTATTATTTACCAACAATACACTATGTAGAAATCAAAACGGAGAGTGGGTTTAGGAAAGAGACTTAGGTTCCAAATGAGCTCCACCAGCCCTCCACTGTGTGGCAGCGGGGCTCTCAAGCTTGTTTTCTCACTTTGGGTCAAATAATAGCACAGAAAGGGCTGGGCACTGGCACTGTGACTAGAACAGCAGACATTGAGTTCCCCTCTCCAGGCTGCCCTGCCCTGCCCTGTAAGGACTAGGTCAGCACGATGCCAAGTGTTCAGGCTGAGCCTCATCCCAATCGGTCCTTAGAGAACCATGTTTCAGAAGGGGCTGCTGGAGCTTTAATCCACGCTGAGTCACAGCCATATGTCCCAGGTGTCTCTGTACCCGATTTCCTCCCACTGAAGAACTGGGGCTCCTTAGAACATGGGAAAGCTCCTCGATTTGCCGAGCATATCCCGGGAGAAAACCTATCTCAAGGGTAACGAGAGTGTTAACTTTTCTGCCATGGGGGCTTCTGTGTGAATTTGCCAACCACAGGCTATTTGAGACAGTTATGAGCCTCAGCAAGCTAGTTTTAGAAAGAAAAGAGTCCGTTTTGAAGTGTGGACCAGTTGCTGTATTTGTGGGGCTAGGTTTTGGTCCTGTGAGTGTGAGGTTACATGTGTGTGCCTGCATGTGCCTGTGTGTGAGTCTATCAGTTTAAGAAGGGGGATATTGAAGATATTCCTTAACCTTCCCATGAATTTGGTTTCTATGGCTTCCTTTCTAGAAAATCATGTAAGATTTGAAACATGTGAAGCTGAACACTCAGGGAATTCTAGTCGTCTCTGCAGTGGGGCTGGTGCACTGACAATCCCTCTGAGGATGCAGGGTCCCTGTGAGCTGTTCTCCTCTGCCCTTGGTGTGCAGAGCTCTGTTGCTTCTGTCTGATGTGGCCCTGCAGGAGCAGGCAGGGCCCCTGCCCAGGGAGACTAGCCTTGGATTTGAGTGCTTCTGTCTTGGGAACAGTACTAGAGGGAGGAATTCCTTAGAAAGCATGGAGGGTTGGGTGAGGTATGTGGTCTACAACTGGTAGAAAGTGAAAATTGTTTGTATGTTATTACGTGTAGAAGTCACATTTCATGATGAAGATGTTTGGTTTGAGACTCAGAGCTGCCATGTTCATTCTGTGATCAGTGCCTGCGTGCTGGCTCTTGGGCCCTATCCACGTGGCACGGCCACCCTCCACCTGTCCTCCCAGCCTGCGACACCGTGCGGTATTAGGTATACCCGTGTGTGTGAACACTGTCTATGGCAGAGGGTTTCCTTTTATAGTAGGATGTCCTGGGATCCCAACTGTCCTCCACATCCCCTTTTCATCTGAAAGGGGAAAGGTGTGGCCCTGGGGCCTCTGTGACCATGTGCTGGGCGGTTCTTACCTGCCGCATTCCAGCCTCCCTGGGCTGGTCAGTGCACATCTCTCTCCTCTGTGCTCTGTGTCCCCTGCAGCAGGGCCTGTGTTGCTGTGGGCCTGCGTCCCCAGAGTTGCAGGGCCAGTGTGACTGGACTTTACAATTAAGCAAGTGGGACTGGAATCTGTCTCGGTGGCCTGGCCTAGCATTCGAGAGGCCCTGGGCTCCATTCCCAGCACCACAAAATAACAAATAAATAAACAAAATTAAGGGAGCAAACAGACTGTTTACCATCCATTGCCAAATTTGTAAAATACAAACGATACCATTGAAGTGATTGTGTGAGTGTGTGTATGTGTGTGTGTGTGTGTGTGTGCGCGCACATGCACACATGCATGACTATAAAAGCCTATTTTTGTTTTTTAAGTCACTTAGTTTTGGGTAATTTGTTATGTAGTAATATAACTTATATACAAATTAAGATTTTACCATGGATATTTAACCTAATTTACCTGATTAAAAAAAAGAACCAAATAATATTAATTAGAGAGAGATGCAGGTAAATAGAAGTCAAGGACACGAATAGAAAAGGCAAACAGAGGCAGGACACATGGCGGCAGAGCCTGGCAAGCAGGGGTTGGGCCCTTTTCCTCTGCCTGGATGGACCCTGCCTGCCCCTGGTCGCCACAACCATGGGACTCACAGCCCCTGGCCCAGACAGACAGAGGATCTGCACCTGAGCTCTGGCCAGCGCCCCGCCTGAATGGGAAGGGCTCTGGGGTGCCACAGTCAACACTCCCTGCCAGAGGCCAGACGCAGGTCTCCCACTGCCTGTCCCTCCTCCCGACACAGAACACCCACCCTCAGGGAGATGCACAAGGACAGGGGTCTCACCCTAGTCCAGGAGCCACAGGTGCGGTGCAAACTTCCTCTGAGGTCTGTGGTCTCCAGAGAGCGCGTTTGGACCAGCTGGTATGCAGAGACGTGCAGTGCTGGACTGCTCCCACTCTCTCTCATACTGGCAAGCTGAGGAATCCCTATTTATTCTCCTGTTACTACAAAAGATGGGACGAGTGGATATGCATTTATATAAACTTCTGAGAAAACGAGTTTCTGGCCCCATGCACTCTCAGATCTGCACTCTGATGTTTTCCTGAAGACGGTACTCCAGATTCTGTGTGCCTGCGTCCCTTGGCGTCCCTCCTTTTACCATCTTTAGAGGTTACATGTGTGTGTGTCCTAAAGGAGCTCGACAGTATTTTATGAAAGCTAGCTGTGGTCCTTTGAAAACAGATCAGGGAAGCCCCCTCAGCCCAGGTCGATCCAGGGACACTGGACACTTAGCAGATGAGCTGGCTCCACCTGCAGGGCATTACTGTGAGGTAATTCCCCCGAGTTCCAAGGAAGGGAAGGGAGGTGTGTCCTTTTGCTCACAGCAGAATTCTTCCAGGTTTGCACACGTCCTCCACAAGCCTGCCTGGGTGTCTGGAGTGTGGAGGAGCCCTGGTCAATGAAGCCTCCCAGTGCAGCTGTGGGACAGATGAGACCCAGTGTCCTGACAGACTGGCACCCACCCAGGGAGTGGGGGCTCTCCAAGGTGGGCCGGAGAGTTAATAACATCCATGGAAATACATTGCCAACAATCCTGTTTTTGTGTTCGCTGTGGTTAGCCTGATGTGTGATCTTTCCCTGGGTGTTGGCTTTGGGGGGCTGTTTTTAGGGGTCAGGCACTGTGGATGGAGCAAGTGTGGGGCTTACGCTTCCTCCCTGTGTGCCTGTGGGCTGGGGCCTTGCTGACAAGGGCTTAAGGAGAGACATGCATACAGTTAACACTTTTCCTGAGTATACATTATCCTTGCAGTCTTGGGCCATCTTGCATTCTTCCTAGAACCTCAATTATAACTTTATAAATAAATTACAATGTATGTTTTAAAGAGACTTTTCAGAGGGCCTTTGCTCTCCCATGGAAAGTTGCCCGCTCGTACTTCCTACCTTCCACAAGCAAGGTTCGTGTTGGGGTCACAGTTGGGGGCAAGCGTCTTCACTGTGGGTTCTCAGCCCTCGGTGTGGTATGTGTGTCTCAGGAAGGGGAGCTGTGGAAGGCAGGCTAGACTTCACCTTGGCCTATGCTGAGAGCGTGCATTCCGTTAAGTTCTTGTTGAAATTCTGCGTGAATACACACTTGCCTGAAGCGGCATAAAAGCAGATTTCATAATCTATGGGACGTCTTGCTGAATTCTGAGTCTTGGCAAATCCTTTGAACAGAGTGCAGCCTTCTCGTGCTCTACTTTGAAAGGGAAGCACCAGGAGGAGGCGGCCACGGGGTCCTTCTTGGGGGACATGTGGAGTGGGTCCAGGGACTCGGGGCGGTGGATGCAAAGGCACAGCCCCCTCGGGGGTCCTGCATCCCAGGGGAAGGGATTTACAGTACCCACGGGGCTGGAGCTCACAGTACCCAGGGTACAGCTGCGAGGCTCTGCTCAGAATCCCATCCCTGCACTAGGCAAGCCATCTCAGCCAGGGTGTAGCTACTGTGTAGCCAGGCACAGTGCTGAAGGATGAGGTGGGGTGGGGCTCAGGGAGCCTGGCTCTGCACTGTGTACCCTGCAAGCTGGCGCCTGTGCTCCTCACTGTGGGATCCATGGAGAGAGATATGTCCACAAGAGTGCATTAAGAAAGAAGCTGTGGGCATTGAAACAAGGATCCTAAAAGTGAGAAGCTCACCGCATGTGTCTGGGGAGAGAGGAAGCCAATGTTCACAAGCATATCTTAACACTAGGGTATCACAGATGTTGGAAAACCCCTATCTCCCTGGTGTTTAGGATGAGCATGTTCTAGGGTTATTGGCCTCTCTCTGTGAGTGACACGTCAGTTAGAAACCCTGAAACTGCACATTTCATTGGGTGGGAATTCAGCACACAGAAGTGGGCACTAGGGACAGATACGGAGTAATTGCCAATGAGGATCCTTGCAGATAATTTTATTTCAACGTCTTTATAAACGATCAGGTAGAGGTAATATAAGTCCTTGAAAGCCATATAGCAAAGTTACTTCTTCATCCACTCCTTCTGCCATCTGCTGCTTCCCTGGCTCCCTCCTCATACACCCCTCCCCTGCCCACGCTGCACCCCTCCCTCCTCCTCCTGCCTCCCCTCTCCTTCCCTCCACTTCCTCCTCTCCCTCCTCCTCCACTCCCTCCCTCCTCCTTCTCCCTTCCCTTCTCTTCCTCCTCTCCCTCCTCCTCCTCTCCTTCCTGCTCCTCTCCCTCCCTCCTCCTCTTCTTCTCCTTCCTCATCCTCCTCTCCTTCCTCCTCTTCTCCCTCCCTCCTCCTCTCCTTTCCTCCTTCCTCTTCCTCCTCTTCCTCCTCTCCCTGCTCCACTCCCCCACCCACATACTCATATCGCAGCCTGCCTACCGGAGCTGTGTCCTCTCATGTCAAAACACTATCAGAAGGGCTAGAGGAATTTATAAGAATTTTTGAAATAAAGTCTTTCCTTTCCACCTCACAGATAACCTTGAGAGGCAACAGAATTCCCTCCCTGGTGGCTCCCCACACAACCCCCTCTGGAGCAGCTTAATACCAGGGGTTTGCTGTAGACCCCTGTCAGGGGGCCATGCAGGGGTGGGAGCCCAGCTGGGGCTGTGGGCTGGGCCATGGCAGTACACCTTCTCTGGGCACAGCTGGATCCAGAAAGGCCAGGGCAGCAGTGTGGGCACAGGGTGCCACCATGTCTGCAGATAGGTGCTGTCTACAGAGCAGCATGAGCCACATTTAGAAACAGGACAGAGGGACAGGCAGAGGTGAGCTCAGTTTGTCAGCCACGTTGCAAGTGCTCAGAGAGTTAGTGTCTACTGCGGTGGTTGGCATAGCACCAGTGCCCTGCCCACCACTCTGTGAACACCACTGCCCAGGGCTGCTTGCGGGGCTGAGGACCATCGGCGGGCCTCTCGGGCTTCCCCCGAGTCACCACCTGACCCACGTGTGAGCGAGACGGGTCCTGAGATGGACCCGCATTGTCCTCTTCCACACGGGGTCCATCTGGAGCTGTGCTATAAATTACGTGACTAAGGTAAACTAGGGACACAAAGGGACCTGAGTCAACCTCACAGCACAGGGACAAGTGCTCTGACACAGCAAGGGCTATTCCAGGACAGGGACTGCCTCTGTCCAGTGGCCAGCAGGTTAGCCCACGCAGGCCACCCTCTGCAGCCCTCTCCCGGTGCTGGCTGCAAGCAGCCAGTGATTCCGCGCCCCCACACCCAGTGTTTCCAAATCACTTTCCAAACCTCTGTGTGCTCCTCTTGAGAAGAGTGCTGTAGAAACCGAATCGGCGCGGAGGTTATGACCTTCCCCAACCCCGCTGGACCGCGCCTTCAAAGTAGGCCAGGAATTGGTCTGAAGCAACTTTCCTGTGCGAGTGAAATGTTGAAGACAACTCACACGACTTCTCTTACTCTTCGGAGACTCCCACAGCACAGCCCCCCAGACAGGCAGCTTCCGCAACAGAAACCGACTTCTGGCAGTGCTGGAGGCTGGGAGTCCAGGACCAGGCCATAGCAGATTGGGTTCCTGGTGAGGCCTGACCCCCTGTTCTGTTCTCTGTGTCCCCCGAGACAAACAGACAGAGCTCTCTGTTGCTTCTTCCTATGACCTGGCTCCACCCTATGACCTCATTTAGCCTTAATTCCTTCCTTATTCCAAATATGTGGGTTTGGGCTTCATCATGAGAATCGGGGAGGAGATAGTTCAAAAGTCACTTCTAAAACCCCTACCACTGTGCTACCCAGACGAGCTGCCCCTGTGTGACGCGGGCCCCCAGGGTGCCAAGAGAATGAGGTGGAAAGGGTTTGGGGCTGGACTCTTACTGCTGGCATTGGCCTGGCTCCTGAGCTCTGCATCTGCCAGGTGTGACGTGACTTTAACCGGGGCTTGCTGCAACCCGGTGTCTGGGCCACGCAGAGCACTGTCACACCTTTCTCCACCGGCTGTCCACATGGAGGTCACAGCTCCTGCTGGCTGTTTGGGACAACACATGGCAGATCTAGCTGGCATGTTGCCATCATGCCAGGGACGCAGGGAACTAGTGACCAGGAACAATGGTTCTGTGAGGAGGCAGTCTGACTGGTACGCCCCAGCCGGACACCCAGCTCCTCCAGCCCTGTCCGCCCTTCCTGGAGGTTGATCCAGGGAAATATGGAACGGGGGTGTCACTCTGATGGAAGAGGAACGTTCACCTGGTGCAGCCAGGCAGCTTGTTTGGGAACTCTACCATGGGACAGGCCCTCAGATTTGGAAGATAGCAAATAAACAGCTAGCGCGGGCCCGATGGCTGTGCAAAACACCATGTGGTCTTCCTCCTTGTCCATATTTGATTTCATCATTATCATAAGTTCATATTTCCAGCCATGAGGCATTGGACTTGCCCATTGACTGAGCGCTGTCTCTTCCCATGCAGTAGCCTCCCCAGCCTGTCCCCTCTCTGTGCCTGGACATGCTGGACACGCCCCATGTGGGTGGAAAGTGGGCCTGGAGGATCTGGGAGCCCCTGGCTCCTGGCCAGGCTGCCTCCACCATGATGACTCCCGTCTTCCCTCTGGAAGGCCTTGTGGAAAGGCTGGCAGTTTCTCGGAGGGAGCGCAGCTGTGACCACTGCTGGCCGGCCCACCTTGGTCCTCAGAGACTGCAGCTCCTCTGAGCTCAGGACCTGTCTCCCACTGGAAACTTACTTGGCGATGGGCCCTGAACCTTGGCCCAGGACACAAATAAACTTTCAAAATGGACAATTACTGACTGTGACAAGTACTATAGAAGTAAAAGGGATCGCTAAAAGTATTACATAAAATTACCTGCAGGCCACATGTGTAAGACGCATGTGAAACGTGAATGACTATTGCGTTTAGACTTGGGCTTGTGTTTAGGATAGCGCTCAGTGTATGCATACAAGTATTTCAAAGCATAAGGCAATCTGAAATCCTAAACACTTCTGGTTCCAAGCGTTTTAGATAAGGGATACTCAGCTTGTGTTCATTAAAATAATTTTGGGTAAATTATTAAGCCAGTTGTTTTGGATGCATTCGTAACAACTAGGTGTTTTTCTTAAGCACAGTTCCCAGGCTGTGTGCACACGTGTGTGAGGATGCGTGTGCATGTGCCTGTGCCTATTGGGGGAGGTGGATGGGTATAGTGTGAAAGACAGAAGGCAAGGAACCATAATTTCTCGTGCACTTGCTCCATGCCTGAAACTATATTCATTAGACCTTTTCTGTAAGTGCCCCAGCTTAGTCACCCTATAAACATGTAGAGAGTATCACCATCCCATTTCTTGGATGATGGGCACCGAGGTCAAGGGGACATTGCTGCTGCTGAGCGGCACTGTGGTGCTAGCCTCCCGGGGGGCTGGCTCTCCTGGCGGTTCCCCAGGGCTGCCCACCGCCACACTCGACTGGCATCCTGTTCACGGCTCACAGCCCTGTGCTGCTCTCTTAGCCTCTGGCTGTAATCAGGCCGTTCTGCTGTGTTTCCAGTTCACGCATAGTAAAGCAGCCTTTCCTGTAGGATGCTAACTAACATTTCGGGAACCATTTCTAGCTGTCTGTCCTAGGCAGTGTGGGTGAACCTCTAGGAGCCAGAGGGAGGGCTGGGTGCAGGAAGACTCCGCCTGCGCCTGTGGGGGTGTATGTGGGGTATTCAGTGGGATGAGAAGAAGGAGGCCAAGGGCAGCGCTCCCCCGCCAAGGTCTTCATGCATGGGAAGGGTCCGTGGTCCTGAAAAGCAAGCTGTATTTCCCAGGTCTCCATAGACAGTGCGCAGTCCCTGCTGTCCATTAGTGCCCATGATTTATTTCTCCCTTTCTAAAAATTCCAGTATTTTCTTGATGGAGAATCAGAAGGAAGCTCTTCTGTCCCTGTTCTGAACACATACCCCGGATGCACTTGGGGGTCCCAGGGCACCACCTGGCACCCAGAGTGCTGGGCAGCAGGAACACCTCAGAGCAGGGTCACTGCAGGAGCCCCAAGCTGCCCGTGCCCTCCTGCCAGGCCTTTGCCTCCTCCACTCTCTGGGGCTCAGGTTCTGCTTCTGACCTGGGCCCGTCCTGCTTCTAGTCTCACCAGCCATCACCGCTGTCTGCACAGAGGTGAAGGATCCATTATGGTCAGGCTTCCTCTGGACACACGGGGCCTGGTTCTCCTGCCTTGGAGTCAGCGGGATGGGGTTCAGGTCTGTGCCTGCCTGGTACATGGAGTGGGGAGGGCACTCTGAACAGGGAGAGGGAGGTCATGTTCCTCCCTGGAGACAGTGTTGGCAGTCAGCGTCTCCAGGCTACGTGTTCTCAGGCTGCAGGGGCTGCTCCTCCGTGCAGCCGGGGGGGAAGGGAGGTGTCCTTGCAGTTTAATATTCATGACACTGCAGCTTAAGCCACAGGAAAGCTTCCTCGACAGCTGGCCAGGGTGTGCTTGGAAGGAAACTAAAATACAGACGCCCGCGGACCTCTGCCTTAGCGCATGGGTTCTGCCTGATGGAAGGGTGGGGATGGGGGTGCAGGGTCCCCTTGTGAGGACAGTGTTAGCCCATGCAGGGAGACGGGTCCTCTTGTCTGAGTCCTTGCTACCTGAGGAGCATAGAGGAAGCTCATTTCTGGGTTCTGCTGAGGATGAAAGTAGTAAATGATGCATGTTAAAGAGGAGCAGTCCACCTGCACCAGACTGTAGAAGCTTCCAGCCCAGGTGGAGCATTCGAGGAAAGCTACAAGCTAAGGTTAACAACCGAGAGCATTAGTTCATTTTGGTTTTAAAGAAGAAAGTAGGACTGGAAGAGAGAGGTTTGACAATTATCCTTAATCCAATGAATAAATTAAATTTACATGGTTAATCTTGAAATGATAATAAACTTTCAAAATGCTTCTGATAGAGCTTCTTGAGAGAACATGATGTAAGATATGTGCAAAAGCGAGTGAGTGGCAGAAGCCCGGGCACCAGCTGCCCGCCTCCTGCCTGCCGTGCCCAAGCACCTGGGTTAACCTCTGGCACCACATGGTGCACGTAGACAAGGCACGGCCACTGCTCTGCAATCACAGGGGAAAATCATCTGTCGTCCCTGCAGATGCAGGTTGCAACATCCACATAACAGGTCACACTCGTACCAGCTGACACAAGACAGGTACCAGATGGCCCTGCATGGCTCTGAGTAGCACTGCAGGAGGCATCCAGAGTGCTCTCTCCATCTCAGTGGTGGGCAGGCGCCCTGGCCTGGAGGTGACCCCAAGGGTCCTGGAAGCTCCAAAATTGCCTGCATCTGGGCATAGGGCTTGCTCCACCCCCTCCACCCTGAGCCTCCTCCCAGCACACTCCTTCAGCCTCTGAGTCTAGCTCCCTTCTTCAGAAAGGAAGAGAGCCCCTGTCTGCCTCCTGAGTGTGGAACTCAGAGCCCACCGCGGAAGCACTGGGCCTCTGTGGGTCTCAGTACTCGGTAGCTACGGGGCTGCCAAGCTGTGCATCTTCAGGGCTGCCCTGTTTGATTTAGATAAGTCACATGCTTATTTTTCATTTTGCTTAGAAGATATTAATCCTCACAATTTTCATGAGACATAAACATGCTATTTAGTTGCATAATTTGTTTAATACACTGGTTGAAAAAGATCCTGCTAACCTTCTGGCTCTGCCCTGGACAGCACTACCCTGGACAGTGCCTGACTTCTCCAAGCCCAGGTTCTGCTGTCAGGAAATGGGCAGCTGCACAGCTCTGCCCGGGAACACACGTGTGGCGTCCGCCACGTAACCGTGAGACCTGGCAGTGTGTGCTGTCTTCGCATGTCGACTCCAGCAATGTTTTGATTCCTTTGAGGAAAGTGTAGTCTTTTCTATCCGTGTTCGTCACAGTTCCTGATAAAGTAATACACACATAATTGGTGTTCAAACCCAGTTTATTCAGATGTTTTTGAATTCTACAGTCATTTACTGGATTATTGTCAGCCAATTAGCAAATGATATCTGAGTTTAGCCTCTTCCCTGGCTCAGAGATCATTTTGCATGTCATTTGTTTGTAGGGCCGGTAGCTGCAGCTCCACTCTGGATGGTGGTTGGATCAATATGTCGGCCTTGCAAAGGGAATCATTTCATCCATGGCTTGCTATTACTTCCCAAGGATAATTGCAGCTTTAAAGCCCTCGTTTAATTTGCTAGAGCCATCGGTGACAGTAGCAACGTGCATACAGGTCCAGGACACCTGCCGCAGCTTAAGAGTCTGAAGAAATCAATTGACATCCAGAGTCAGTGGAAATGCAGGTTTCTACCAGATCTCCCCGCCATACTCTGAACATGGGCCTCCCTGCTGTCCAAAGGACAAAGGAGCCTCCTTTCTGTATTGGAGAGAAAAATCACTATGAAAGTAGGGCCTTCCCTTACCTGATTTAGCAACTGAGGTGGGCATCCTGGCAGGAGCAGGGGAGAGCTCTGAGTGCTCACGGGAGAGGATGCATCTTTTAAAATTTCTAGGGAAGGAAGTCAGTGGACAATTCCACTTCTGTGCATATACCCCAAAGGAGAGAAAGCAGAGTTCAAATAAATAGCTGTATGCTTATGTTCAAAGCTGTATTATTCACAATAGCCAAAATGTGGAAGGAAGGAACCAAGCATCTATTAACAAATGCATGGATAAACAACACATGGTATACATACACAAAAGAATATTATTCATCCTTTATAAATAAATGACCTTTACACCTATGCTGCAACATAGATGAACCTTAAAGACATTATACTAAGTGAAATAATTCAGGAACAAAAGGACAAATACCATGTATTCTGCTTACTGGAGTTCTCAGAGTAGCCAGATTTCATAGAGGTAGAAAGCAGAATGGAGGTCCCAAGAGCTGATAAGAAGGAGGAACAGAGAGTTACTGTTTATTGGGACAGAGGTTCGGTTGGAGAAGATGAAAATATTCTGGAGATGGTTACACAGCAATGTGAATGTACCACACAGCTGCACACTTAAAATAGTTAAGATAATAAGTTTTAGGTATATTTTGTCACATTTTTAAAGCATCCATGTTTATTAGGGAATTTAGAAAGCTACATACATACTCAAGTCAATATGCATGTTCACAAAGAGCCAGAGAACATCCTAAAATTTCATCCCAGACTGATTCCCAAACTCGTCTAAAGCCTGGCTAAGTGCCGAAGTAGTGCCCTAGCACAGAGAAAACTTGTAAAGACTGGGGAAGGTGTTTTTGCTTGTTTTTAAACCATAGGCATTCAATAAAATCCCTGTGAAGCCACTTGCTCTGTACAAGGTAAGAAGCAGAGACATCAGTGACTACATATAACATAGAATACAGTCTTTACCAAAGTAGTTTGAAAAGTCACTAAGCAGACTGCAATAGTCTCCAACAATCAAAAACAAAACAAAGAGCGAAACCCTAGAAAGAGTTTAGAGTCAGAATTTTCAACCACTGTGATCCAACACCTGATGCACACAAAACTCAGAGGAAGATTTACTTCCTCACGGATCTGGAGGGTCAGAGGCCATAGTCTGTATTGGGGTGGACTTTGGCTTCTGTTGCAGTTGCACTTCCGCAGGGCGTCCTCGTGGGGAGCAGAGAGAGCAGGGCAGGGGGTGACAGACATATCTAGTCCCCAGGCCACACCCCCAGGGACCCAACTCTAAGCGTGGCTGCCTCCAGACATGAGGTCCAAGGGACATTTTACTTTCAAACCATAACAAGCGTTAACACATTATAGTATTAAAATACCTAGTTGTCAATAAATTTTTAAAAAAGGAACAGGAAAGTATGACCCATTCAATGTAATAAAAGAAACTGGAAGATCATCCTTGAGAGGTCCAGACGGCAGGCTTACTAGATAAGTATTTTTAAACAATTGTCTTAAATATACTAACAAGCTAAAGAAAATTGGGAAAACAATATATGCACAGAATGAAAATAAAGAGATGGAAATTATTTTTAAAAGAATCAAATAACAGGAACCTAAATGAAGATTTCTCTATAGAGATGCAACAGCAGATGTGAGCAGGCAGAAGAGAGTTCACAAACATAAATACGGGACAACTGGAAATATGCAGTTGGAGGAGCAGGAAAACAGAATAAAGAGAAATGATAGAACCCAAAAGACCTATGGGACATCATCAGGCCAACCAGTAAGAGAGTCTCAGAAGGAGAAGACTGAAAGAAAGGCACAAAAAGAATATTTGGAAAAATAAAAGCCACAAACTTCCAAAATATGAGGAAATATATAAACCTACAAGTCTCATAAGCTTAATGAACTCCAAGTAGGATAAACATAGAGACCCGCAAAAAGAGACATTATAATCAAACTGCTGAAAGACAAAGAGAAACCGTGAAAGCAGCAAGAGAGAAATGACTCATCCCATGTAAGGGATTCTCAGAGTGTTACCTCTTGATGTCTCACTAGAAACCAGGGAAGAGAGAAGAGACTGGGATTAGATATTTAACTGCTTAAAGAAAAATATCATCCAAGAAGTATATATCCAATAAAACTGTTCTCCAAAATGAAGAAGAAATTAAGGCATTCCAGATAAACAAAAAGGGAGACCTGTTCTACAAGAAACGCTAGGGGCAGTCCTTCCCATTGAGATAAAGGACAGTATACCGTCACTCCAATCTGTATGAAGGGAAAGATCATCAGGAAAGGTAAGCACACAGCAAGTTTGAAAGCCAACACCACTGTGTGTTTTGGCTTGCAACTCTACCTTGTATTTCCTACAGCGATTAAAAGGCAAATGCATAAAATATCTTTACAAATGTATATGGAACATGCAATGTGTAAAGATACAACTTGTGACAACAAGAGAGAAATGGAGCTATGTAGGAGATGAGTTTTTGTATGCTATTGAAGTTAATGTCATGAAATGAAAGAAAAATCAAAACATTTCACTGCAAAAAAAGCAACAACTACATCTAGACACAAAAGATAGTAATGGAGGAAATGAGAGGTGAAGGTGATATATTGATAAAAGGGTCAACTCACAAAGATATAATTTTAAGTGTATATGTACCAAAAACATATCTCAAAATGTATGAAGCACATATTTATAGAAATGGGAAAAAGGAACCACATAGGTCTTCAGTAATAGTTGGAGATTTGAATACCCCACATTCAAAGGTATGTAAGATACCTGGAAGACCAATGAACAGAAGACTCCAGGAGCACTGTAAGCCAAATAGATGTGACAGGCACGTCTAGAACACCCCAGTCACCAGCAGCAGAACGTTCTTCTCTAATGCACACAGCACTTTCTCCAGGATAGACCATTGTTGAGCCTAAACAACACATCTCAGATTGAAATCATACAAAGCATCCTCTTAACCACGATGAAATAATGCTAGAAACCACCAACAGGAGGAAAACTGGCAAGTTAACAGGTATGTGGAAATTAGCACAGTAACAGGAGGGAGACCAGAAACTGACAACGAGCGAGAGAATAAACCACAAGGAAAATTAGAAATACCAGTGATGAATAAGAACAAAAACACACCCAAACTCAGACTATTACAAAAGCTGTTCTCAGAGGAAAATTAATAGCCTACAGAAGAA
>PVJS01030230.1:10246-24339 GCA_004027185.1 Glis glis | reverse complement strand
ATATATGCACACAGCTCTTGGTGCCCCCCCGCCTCCCCCCACCCGTATGAAGTACCAAGAATGATGTTGGTATATTTTCACATGTACATGTTATTTATGATAGTAATTCCATTGATTCCCTTCTTTCTTGCCCTCCCCCTTCCATTGTACCACTTCCCTTGTTCTGTTGAGGGTTCTCCATTATCAACCAGAGTCCCTTTTAAACCAACATTGAAATGTATTGTTTTTTCCCCTCGTGGTACTCCCTAAGGTAAAAAAGCATTTCATTTCTTGATTTCCTCATGAAAATTACACTCCTCAAATGAATACCTTAAAATGTTTATATATTTTTTCTTAACTCTAAAGATAAACCACAAAACAACTGCCTGGGTGAAGCTGGTATTATTATCATTATTATTATTATTATTATTATTATTATTATTATTTGGTACTAGGGATTGAACCCAGGGGCATTCTACCTCTGAGCTACACTACCAGCCCTATTTCATTTTTTATTTTGACACAGGGTCTCTCTAAGTTGCTGAGACTGGCCTCTTCGAAAATGTGATCCTCCTGTCTCAGCCTCCCAAGTACTGGGATTACAGGCGTGCGCCACCACACCCAGTTGAAGCAGGAATTTTAGTATGATTTTCTTTCTGCTTATGTAACAGTAGTAAAATGAATACAGCTAAGACAAATGGGGGAATATTAGGAATTACCCATTTGACCACAATAATAACCAAGAAGTATACACTGATCTTCCTTTATTTTATTTTATTTATTTATTTTATTTTATTTTGCAGTACTGGGGATTGAACCCAGGGTCATTCTACCTCTGAACTCCATCCCCAGCCCTATTTTTTGTTCTTTATTTTGAAACAGGGTCTCACTAAGTTGCGGAGGACCTCACTAAATAGCTGAGGCTGGCCGCGAACCCAGATCCTCCTGTCTCAGCCTCCCAAGTACTGGGATTACAAGCGTGCACCACCACACCTGGCTAATACACTGACCTTTCTTGTACTTAATGATTAGAATGATAAAATATCTTTAGGAGCTGAGTTTCTGCCAAAGGTTCCTTCTTGTTTTTAGTATTTAAACAAAAGAACAATAACAACAAAACCCAAGCACCAGCACTCTTCGGACACATTTTGAATCATCCTTCCAAATGCAGCAGGTTATTAGCAGAATTGCTTTTTATTATGATGGAGTTGGGAGTATAGTCCAAATGAAACATGATAAAACCTCTCCCGGAGAAGGGAAATACTTTGAATTTCCAGCGCGGTGCGTGTCCTCGCCTTGGTGTATATTGATGGGAATGTGGCCAGGCAGGTCCCCGGGGTGTTCATTAGTGCTAATGGGAGGGGTGTGGCCCTGGCGCCTCATAAATGTGCAGCCCTTGAAGTGTTAGATTACGCGGGGAGGCCAATTAGACCTCACGTGATCAGCCCGCTTAGTATTGTCATTTGGAGAGCTCTTCTTTTCCAGAGAATGTCCTCCTATTATTTTCAGTTGATCTGCAATTTTGAAAGCAGAACTCTCCACAAATGCATGAAACTGTTGGTTGTAATCCACAGTCGCCGAATCTTGGAGCCAGCCTAGGAGTCCATCCATAGATGAATGGATTGCAAAACGATGGGATACGTGTACAATGGAATTCTACGCAGCCATGAAGAAGAACAGAATGATGTCATTTGCAGGAAAAATGGAGGTTCCCGGAGAACATGATGTTAAGTGAGATGAGCCAGGCACAGAAAGTGAAGGGCTATGTTTTCTCTCATATGTGGAAGTTTGGGTGTAATTGGAATACAAGAGGGACTTTAGATAAAGGGGGAGAAACTTCAGTGAGTAATGGAGGGGGTCTAAGGGAGGGGGAATTAATGAAGGAAATGCGTCCATTAATGTTATGCACATATGTGAAATTACCAATGTCAATTTCAGTATCATGTATGGGGAAGGGAGGGAGTAGGGAGGGAGCCAGGGAGAAGCTCACCAAGTGTTGTGTGCACGAATGTCCCTATCACTCTGAACTACATTATGATGTGAGACTACAATGCACCAAAAAAAGTATATTAAAAAAAACTGTTAGCCAGGTGTGGTAGTGCATGCTTGTCATCCCAGTCCTTGGGAGGCTGAGACAGGAAGATCTGGGTTCGAGGCCAGCCTCAGCGACCTAGTGAGGCCCTCCACAACTTAGTGAGACCCTGTTTCAAAATAAAGAATAAAAAGTAGGGCTGGGGGTGGAGGTCAGAGGTAGAATGCCACTGGGTTCAATCCCCAGTACAGTAAAAAACAACAACAACAAAAAAACTGTTGGTTAAGTATTTTATTCTAATTACCCAGTTGGGGGAAAAAACTGAAAGATTTTTATATCCTTTCCATACTGTTTTTATATTCAAAGGGTAGGTTTGTAAAAAAAAGAAAGAAAGAAAGAAAGAGAGAGAGAGAGAAAGAGAAAATGTGTGGTGTCATTTAATGATCAATGGCAAAGACATTTGCACTTCTCTTAGAAATCTGATGACAAAGATGCCGAGCACCCTGGCAGATCACTGCAGCCTGGCCTGGGTGGAGACCGTGACTGGCCACGTGACGTTGGACCAGGCAAAACCTAGGATGAGACCCAGAAGACCAAAGCCAAGTGTTCCTGCTCTGATAGGACCTCGTGACTCACGGTGCGACCTCGGGTAACATCTCCCCGGCAGCTCCCCGGGATCTGCCCAGTGGGGAATGCATTCATCCTAGAGCCTATCGCAGTATCACCAGTCGCTATACACAGAATGATTCTGGAATCACCGTTGTGCTCAGACGTTCAGATGTGGGAGCAGGGAAAGATGAGGCTCACCGGTGACGGAGTCCAAGAAAGGGAAGCTTCAGTATTTTGCCAGCATCTCCGACGGGATTCGCTGTACCCAGTCTCCTGTGTGGTGACCGACCACGTTAGCGGCCCTCACCTTCCATGGGACTCAACTTCAGTAGATGCGTCTACGTGACCAATGCCGGCCCCAGTCGGGAGACACAATGCTTTCTGTTAATCTAAGACATTAGGCCCATACAGCTCTGTCGACGTGAGTTCAACATAGGAAAGTACTACGTTGTGATGTGAGACTACAATACGCCAATAAAAGTATATATAAAAAATAGTTTGAGATGTCACGAATCTAGGGTAAGGAGCAACTGGAGCCTAAAAATGTGCTAACATAGAAAGCAAATATCTATTTTCTCTGAAAGAATACCAGAGAAAGTAACTGACTTTTACTAGCTATTTGCACAAATGTCTAAGGTAAAGGGGATTGCTCATTGTGTGTGTGTGTGTGTGTGTGTGTGCACGCACATGCGTGTGCCACAAATACTGGTATTTGCTAAGGCTAAAACTCTGCCTTAAACACTCAGAGATCAAGAACTGTGTTTGTAATCCCAGTACTTGGGAGGCTGAGACACAAGAAGGATCACAGGTTTGAGGCCAACCTCAGCAATTTAGTGAGACTCTGAGCAACCTAGCAAGACCCTGGCACATGCCTGTAATCCTAGTACTTGGGAGGCTGAGACAGGAGGAACACAGGTTCAAGGACAGCCTCAGCAGGTAGTGAGACTCTCATCAATCTAGCAAGACCTTGTTTCAAAATAAAATAAAATAAAATAGGGCTGGGGGTGTAGCTTGAAGGTAGAATGCCCCTGGGTTCAATCTCCAGTACCACAAAAAAGAAAAAGAAAAAGAAAAAAGAAAGAAAAGAAAATAGGGCTGGGGGGAGGTGTAGCTCAGAGATAGAACACTCCTGGGTTCAATCCCCAGCATTAAAAAAGAACTGTATTTTTAATGCTCACTACATAAGAACAAGTACTTAGTCAAATACATTGTGGGTGCTTATTAATGGCTTTTGCTGTTAGTGCAGTAACTAATTGCAGCTTCTAATGTAATTACTGATCAAAACCGGTTCATCCGAGCCACTGAAGAGCACAGAAATATGTCGGGTCTGTCTGCTGCAGCCTGGGCCTGGCCCTGGTGCACTCTCCACCATCCCCGTCTTCCTGTGACACCGTGGTCATCCCCGGGGACTTTAGCCATCTAGTTCCACAAACCACTGTGAAATCTGCCCAGGTCTTTTTGAATCTGCAGGTGGGATGCAGCCAGCATGAAAGGTGAGCTGCAGACCTCTAACTGCAGGGAGGATGTTCAGACACGGTCCCCAGCTGCCCTGCTCTGTAGCATGTCACCGTTTTTAGACCAAAGCCAAGCTTCTCGTCACCAGCTAGCCAGGACTGTGGCTGGCCATGCCTGGCGGGTTGTGGATCCCCTCGGAAGGGTGCCTTGGGCATGCGGACTCCCTGATGGCCTTGCCAAACCTTCCCGAGAACTGTGCTGGGGTCTTCTTCCCTCTCTCCATCCCCGTCACTGCGGTACAGATTTGTAATGAGGCCCAGCGGCCTCCCAGCCTCTCCATTTCCTCTCACAAGCATTCTCCCTCATACCCTGACACACCTTCAATCCTATCTTAGCATCTTTTGCTCAAAGGATGCAAATTAATATAGGGCCAGTGGGACTGGATACGACGCATGGCAAACTGAACACACACATGCCCCTTCTATGAGGTGTTCTAGAACTGGAAGGATCCTCCAGCCTTGTCCCCCGTCCCAGTGATACGGTGCTCGGAGTCTTCCGCTAAGCATCCTCGAGCCATGAAGCTTTCAGCAAATGTGCATTCACTCCTCCTGTGGGAGCCCATGATGGACGCGGGGACTTGATCATTCCTGTGTGCGAATCGGAGCTGAGCTAGCGCTCTCTGCCGTGGGTGCAAGAGACGGCAGGCACCCGCTGCTACTATGCTGCAAACCTGCCGGCAAGACCAAAGCGGGAACGTGGTGGGTGATGCTGATTTGACGTTGGGAGGCTCGCTGCCTTCCCAGGACTCCTCTGTCCTAGAGAGTAGGTGCAGGAATGATCCATGGATAGGAATACCGGCAGGCACCCAGCTCAGCATCTAGACACCCCCACTTCCTCTATCGCTACTTTTCTTTTCTACTTTTTCTTTTTTCCTATGACTTACTTTCCTATTTCTAAGATTTTACACGGATATCTATTTCTTGGCTCATCCATTTCGGGAGGTGTCCACCGATTTCACAGCGTGCTACATAAGGACTTGGCTTACCACCATGACCCGCCATATTCCTTTTTTTTCCCCCAACACTACAACATAGATCTTTGTTTCACTACACCAGTAGTCAACATTTATGTTATGACTGTGTGAATATGACTCTGCTCAGTACAGATCGCCCTCCTTTTGTGTACAAACATTTATTTCTGCTGGAGTTAATAGAGTCTTTACTTCTTATTAATTGTCTTGGTTCCTAGCACCCTCCCTCCCTGCTGGAACCTTCTCTGTCTTCCTGATCTTATCTGGGGTGATTTTTTTTTCCCTAGCTAGCTGCGTGGCTGCATTCCTAGGACTGTCTCTCTGCCAACCTTTGGAACAACACCCTCTGTTTTCCTACACTCATGTCTCCCTTTTTTTTTTTCGTTCACTCCTTGTAGCTTCCAGAGAAAGACTGAGAGATGTAGGATTTCTGAGTATTGGGTTGTCAGAAAATGCCTTTGTACCACCCACCCTCTTGTTTATGGGGCAGCGTGTCAGTCCACTCGCCATCACGGTAACACGGACCTGAGGCCACCGACTTAGAAAGCCAAAAGGTGCAATTTGGCTGACAGTTTTTGGAAGTTTCACCCGCACTTGCTTGGTCCCATTGCTTTCTGGCACGTAGTGAGGTAGTATGTGGGGGAACCAATCCACTCACTTCCTGGACAAAAAGCAAATGAGAGAAAAAGGGAGGTCTGGGGTCTCCTTATCCACATTGAGTGCATGTCCCAAAGACCTAAAGACCTCCCGCTAGGCCCCACCTCCAAAAGGTTCCAGAACCTCCCAATGGCCTTTGACATGTGGGTCTCTGGGGGGCACTTCAGGTCCGAATTACAGCAGACAGTTGTGCGTTTCTAAGATGAAACCTACCTGCTGCAGTTCCAAGTTCACATTTTCTTTCATTCATGCCCACAAGGAAAGAGAGTCTACCTCTGTCAAGTACCCAAGCAAAATGTCAAAATTAGCATTTATTTGGCCTGATTCGCTTGGCTCAGAGTTATGCACCCATCGCTGAACTACTGTGGTCACATAGATGTGCCTCTCCGTTGACTGAGCCTTAACCGCGCCACCTCTGAAGCAGAGGGTGGAGGGTGGGTGAAATCAACTCTGCTGCAACTTGTGGACTGAGAGTGGGGTGCAGAAGGCCCCGCCCAGCCAAATCAGGACACTGCTATGTGATAAAACAATGAATAATGGGCAGCAAGACTCACAGATGAGAATTTCGAATTTCAGAGCGTTTGCCCGTGAAATCTGATCTTGTTAAGGCTCGGGCCTGATCTCTTTCCAACTCTGGACAAAGGAACGAAAGATATTTCCATGACTGATGAGTCTTGTTTTGTAGCTCTTGGTTTTATTGAAATGTTTTGAAATGTTCCAAAAGGCTGTGTGTGTTCAGTCAAGATGTTGTTTATTTCTCCAGAAAGAAATGACTTCAGACAATTACATCCCTGAGTCTTCATTTCTCCCAAGAGGACTGGAGTGGACCATGCCCCCTTCTCTCTATATATCCCCCTGATTCTACAGAAGCTGTATACCAGCCACAGAGAGGTTAAGCCTCCTCTCCCTTATCAACTATCAGACATCCCGCTGACATTACAAAGGGTACAAGGGCCTCAGAACACTGTCTTATCTACTTTTCCTTAGTTGGGATTCAGTTAGATCATCCACACAGCCTAATCTTGCTCTTCAAAGATTTCTCTACTAACATCCGCAGACCGATATCTGAGGTTTAATAAACATAGAAAACGATAGACCATGAACTAATAGGTGTAGCGATATTGACTTGGGTCTTTGAAATCTCTGCTCTTGGTTCTTTTTCTGTTCTTCCAATTGGCCTCATTCTTTCCCTCTCAGGCGCTCACTCTCACTTTATATCTCCCCCTGAATCATTTTCTCTCTTCTCTCCTCTACCTGTCTCGGTAACTTGCTGAAAGTTGCACACCTCATAGTGAAGAAGTCCAAATCCGATCTGTCTGATTCCGAAGTCCATTCCCATTCCACGATACCTTACTATCTTCCTTTGTTCTCTTGTTTCATTATTCAGCATGAATCTCTTGAAGCTCTGCTGTAAACCAAAGGTCCAGTCCCCATATTTAAAGAGCTCCCGGTCTAGTGAGGGATGCAGGTAGTCAGTTTAATTACAGCATTAGTCCATTTTGTATTGATATAACAAAATACCGGGATCCGGGTCCTTTATAAATTAAAGAGGTTAATGTAGTTTGCAGCTCTAGAAAGTAGCAGGGCATTTGTTCAGCTCTGGCGAGAGCCACATGAGAGATGATATAATGGCAGGAGGGGGGGGAGACAGAGAGAGAGAGAGAGAGAGAGAGAGATCTTACAGTGAGATAGGAAGCAATATAGGAAGCAAGAGACTGGGGAGGGGCCTTTTTATAACAATCCTCTCTTGAGAGAATTAGTCCACTCCTACCAGCTATGACCCACTCCCACAAAACTGTATTAATCCATCCTTGGGGATGGAGGCCCCTTGACCTAACTCCCTTTCCCCAGGCTGCACCTATTAAAGGTTCCCCCACCTCAACACCACCACAATGGGGACCAACCTTGTCACACAGGACCCTTTGGGGACATGCTCAAACCATACACATGCATATGTTTTAAAATTATATCTGAGGCCCAGATCTCTGGCCTGAGATCCTGGCAAGTACCACCAAGGACCTATTAAACATTTTAATTTAGATATTGTTTCCATCATCTATTGCTGCCTAACACAACACCCAGAGCATATCAGCTTAAAACAATGATTTATTATTTTTCCACCAGTGTTTGGATTGACTGAGCTCGGCTGAGAGGTTCTTCTGCCAAGGTTGCTCCTGTGTCTACACTCGGGTAGGAGTTGAGCTGGAACAAGCTGGCCTCTGCTGTCTAGCCTGAGCTTCCTTACAACATGGCGGCTGGCTCCAAGAGGACAAGCCTCAACGTACACCCCCTTAGCAAGTCTCTACTAATGCCTCGTGCTAATGGGAAATAACTCACATGGCTGAGACCAGTCAGTGTGACCAGGGACTATGCAAGGGTATGAGTGCCAGAGTCATGGATCTGAGAGACAGTCCCCCATAGAATGCAGAATCTCTTAAAGCTAACCTTCTCCTTGTGGCCCTGAATCGTCAGGCACAACCTCAAATGCCTATTGGGAGGGATTCTGAGTAAGAGTTCTTTTATACGATAAAGGAAAAAAGTATACAAGGAGAGCTCTCTCACAGAATGCCCCTGGAGCCAGGCTTGGTGGTGCATACCTGCAATCCCAGTCCTTGGGAGACTGAGACAGGAGGATCACAGGTTCGAGGCCAGCCTCAACAACTTAGCAAGATCCTCAGTCACTCAGCGAGACCCTGTTTCAGAATGAAAAGTAAAAGAGGGCTGGGGGTGTAGAATGGAAGTAGAATGCTTCTGGGTTCAATCCCCAGTACCACACAAAAAAAGGAAAGAAAAGACATGCCCCCTTGCTACTGGGGAGGGGGGGGACATATGAGGAAGTCTAAATCTATAGCCAACATCTTGTGACCATGAGGAAAATGCCAAGCGTGTCCCAGAGATGCACTCAGAACCATGACATGGTTAAGCCACTAGTCAACCCTGGGTCTGCCTACCCTCAGACATCTTGATATGTAGTTAGTTAGATTATTTTCATATTTAAGTCTCTACTAGGTTTTTGTTGTTGTTATTGATATCTCTTCAGCATCCCTGACAATAAAATGATATTGCTAGTGTAGGGAACACATATTGTAGGGAACACTTTCTTCATAGCTCCATTCGTGGGCACAGTCCCAATTCCCTGGCCCATGTGGTTACAGAGACAGGGTTCCCAAAGATCTTTGCACCATGGGACCTTGGCTTCCTGGCCACGGTTTCCTGGCTCAGGGCTGGGCATATAAATCTAACTGGGCGACTAAGCCCTCCAATTGGGAATTCAGAAAGTCCAGTCTATGTTTCTTCTTAACAAGGAAATGGGTGGCTGTGTTATGCCACATGGACTGGGAATTAGAGAAAGTTGGAATAGAAAGAAATGAGCATGAAGAAGACGAAAAGCAAGTTCTGATTGGGTTGGAGGTTCTGGAATCTACTAGATGTTCTAGGTTCTTCCACATTCTAGGATCTACTCCTACAATTAGAATAAACCCTCTACAATACTTTCAGTTCAGTTCTAGTATTTTCAGTCTAACAGAGTCCTGATCCCGATGTACTAACTGTGCTGTTAGAAAAGCCACCTATGGCTGTGCCTCGTATGTGCAACCACACTGCAAATATACTAAGGCAAGAACACCTTCCGGATGTCCCTCGGACTCACCTGCAGCACACAGTGATGCTTGCTAGACTCAATGGAGTTGACTTATTTCTTTGCTGCTTTGGAAATTCAGCAAAGAGGAGGAGAGGAGCTCTGGGGCTAGATGGCAGGCTTGTGAATTTCCCTTCTGGAACTCTCTAATCTTAGCCTCTGTGGAAAAAAAAAAAAGAAGTGTGTCATTTTAACAACAGCAACACTTCTCTCTATATTTGTACCTGAAAGTTACACTAGCAAGGTGAGAAAGGAGGAAATCTATTTCTTCATTTTTTTTTTTTTACCTACAAGAGACATGCCAGGTGGATCAATTAAAGAAATTAATCTGGTAGTGTGATGTCAGCGATGATTTGAAAGGAAGACCTTGAGTCTCATTGAGAGCTTTGCCAGGTAACCTATTCACACTTGGATTTGAGAAGCATTTGCAGTGTGTGGGGTGTGATGTGTGATTGTGTGTGTGTGTGTGTGTGTGTGTGTGTGTGTGTGTTCCTCTTAATGACTTATTATCAATGATATTTAAGCTAAATTAAAATATTACTGAAGCCAGGTGTGGCAGTGCATGCCTGGAACCCCAGTACTTGGGAAGCTAAAACAGGAGGATCACAAGTTCAAAGCCAGCCTCCACAACTTAGCAAGACTCCATCTCAAAACCAAACAATGACAAGGGTTGCGGATGTAGCTCAATGGTAGCGTGTCCCTGGATGCAACGCCCAGCTTATAGTCCATTCCTGTTTTCAAACAGTGAGGGTGAAGAACTGGGACCAGGACTTATTTGAAGAGTCAGGTCCAGAAATTCATTTTTCCTCTTCTGTCCCAGCCAGCCACTCCATGAACCTACTTCTGGTTCAAATGAGTTGTACCAAGGTCTAGACTTAGATGAAATACCTAAGAGGCTCAGAAGGGCTGCAGGTCAAGCTACATTCTTCAACGGATTTCCACCGACAGTAAGCCTGCGTCTTGATCTCCTGTCTCAGA
This sequence comes from Glis glis, assembly GCA_004027185.1. NCBI lineage: Eukaryota > Metazoa > Chordata > Mammalia > Rodentia > Gliridae > Glis > Glis glis. The sequence goes on along the minus strand of PVJS01030230.1, from coordinate 13,962 downwards.
AGGACCCATCTTTCCGTTGCTTAAGGAAAGGGTATAGAGAGGGAGAAACAGTACTATCCATTGTCCCCATCCAACACCAGCAAAAATCAAACTGGCCCCATGACTGAGGACCACCAACCAAATGCAGGAACGTAGTCCTCTTTTAATCCACTGCTGTAGATGCCTATGCAAGTCAAGAGAAGCATGATTGTCGCCTGTGTTCCTTCTGAAGATTGTGGATTGATTTTAAAAGGAGAAGATGGAAAAAGAGGAGGAGGAGGAGGAATGGGAAGAGGAGAAGAGAGGAGAAATTAACTCCATCTGTCACCCTAAAACATAGCTCATCAATGACAAACCCATCTAACCAGTTCAGTCTAAAGCCCAAGGAACATTCTTTCCTTCCAAGAGGGTTGTAGAAAATGAAGACCACCTCACAGACCAAAGGCAAACACTTCTTCACAAGCCTGAGAGGCTGGCTTCTTTGAGAAAAAGAACCACCATGAGAGGTGTCCAGGAACAAGATCTCCCTTCATCCCTCCATTTATGGGACATGGATACGTACTTACTGAATGCCATGTTTCTGTGGAGCAGGAAGAGGATAGAAAAGTTGGGTATTATAGTAGTATTACAATATTATACTCATGTTTTGCAAAAGCTATATTAACCACACAGAAAACATCCTAAGCTGCCTCAAGAAAAGAAAGTTAAAAAGAGGTCAGCTGTGTACTATGTCCATTTACAAATATATACGCACAGAAACTTCCTCTTCCTACATTTAGCAGGACTAAAGATGAGGTTTCAGGTCCAACACTAGACGCCATTTGCTCCAGCCATCGAAGGGACCTTGATAGTGACCAAAATCCTCTCTTGTTATATCCTTATGGTCAGAAGTTAGGAAACCATTGGTATCGATTTAATACCATGAATGAACGTGGCTGCCAGATCTGCAGCAGCTCCCAGACCAAGATGTTTCTCTTAACATATTATTTCCATTCTCCTGGGCTTCTGCAAACGGGGCCAACTGTGTGTGTGTGTGTGTGTGTGTGTGTGTGTGTGTGTGTGTGTCTTTAAATGCAACTGAGAAATCTGGGGCGGGGGGAAGAAAGGGAGAGAACCACAGAATGAGATGTTCATTTGGATCAATTCCTGTTCAACTACTGCAAATTAAATTTCCCAGGGCAACTGGGGCCAGCTAATCAATAACGACTCAAGGACCCATTAGAGCCCCAATACTGTGTGAGGCCCTCCGGGCCCTGCTAATGAAGGAAGATCACCATGTGCCTTGCTTTTTTGAGACTTGATTTCTGGCTCCCTTTTGTTTTCTAAAGGGGTTGTGGAAAAATCACCATCTCTCTGTTTAGATTTTTTTTTATCTTGGAAAATAAGGATAATAATGTGTTTTATCTGGTGTCTTGGGTAAGCTGTGAAAAATCTGCTAGGAGAGTAGGTTATAGCTCTAAAAAGGGCTGATGTAAGCGTTAGCTACAGAGGGCACGTGAGGGAGGCCTTTCCACTTGAAACAGAGATTTTTAGCTTCAGTGCCTGGATAGGTACTTAAAGAATATCTGTTCCTATCTTTGAAAATCAAACACACAAGATGCTCAGATTAAATTCCTTTCAGTTTTGGTTGCATGCCAGAATGTATAACCACAATCTTGGTTGTGCAAAAAATAGCACATTGCTCTTTTAAGTAATTTTTTTTTTGGTACTAGGGATTGAACCCAGGAGCATTCTACCTCCCAGCTACAGCCCCAGCCCTTTTTATTTATTTATTTATTTATTTATTTATTTATTTGTTTTGAAACAGGATCTCACTAAGTTGCTGAGGCTGACCTCCAACCTGAGCTCCTCCTGTCTCAGCCGCCCAAGTCCTGGGATTAAAAGCACACGCCACCATGCCTGGCTCACGTTTCTCTTTTAAAAGCTGTTATCATGAACAGGAGCAGAGGCAGGAGAAAATCTATAATGAACCTTCATGTATTTCTCCCCTAGCTTCCAAAATTATCAACTCATAGCCAATCGTGTTCCGTTGATGCCCCCATCTAAAAGAGTCCCACTTCTTCCGTTTAAAATAAAACCAAATCCAGCGGCTAATGCCCATCATGTCTATCTATGAGAAATTCAGTTCCTCGCCTGGGGTCGTTCAAAGGTCCTGAGGTTTGGTACAGAGCAAAATGTTTGAGGAAGCACTTTTGTGTTTGTTTCACACTGGTTACCAGAGCTTCCCACCAACCCAAACTGAACGTGGCTCCTTGAAATCCAAGCCTCTTCACTTTCCTTCCGAGTTACAGGGCGCGGAGGAAGTATCGCTGTGGCCAGGGCTCCAGGGTCAAGAGCCTGCCTGCAGCTCCCTCAGATGCCCCCTAAAACCATCCCCTTCTGGGGTCTTGCCAGCCCACACTCCCCGCCCATGGCACAGACAGCCGGTGGACATGGGCCCCTGAGATACGGATGGCGCACACCGACCTCTAACCCTTTCCTAATTTTGAGATTATAGTTTCTTCTCTCTCTCTCTCTCTCTCCACTTTCTTGAGACGCCTAACGCCCAGCACCATCAATGAGCGATGACTTCACTATTCTCTAGTTCTCTGCTTTGCCTCCAGGGGAATTTATCACATGCCTTCTCTACCAACCTGGCCTCCCTCTTGTCTCCTGGACCCGGAGCATCTTCAGAGACAGACAGTATGGGTCAAGTCCCAGGTCTACCCCTTGGTGGCTGTATGACTGAGCCAAGTTACTCAACCTCCCTGTGTTCTAGTCTCCTCACTGAGGGATAACCAGAGTTGTGACCTCATCAAGTTGCCACAAGGATAATGCACTAAGATATATATATATATATATGATCATTTGGAACAGCCTGCTACCCAGCCTTCACCAGCCCCTAGAGGGAAACATTAACATACTAATTTTATAAACTGGGCTAAGGATATACTACTGCTCTGGGAATTATGTAGACATTGATTTCATTTGTCTTAGGAGCAAATTCCCTTTGGGCTTAAAAAAAAAGGTGAGGAGAACTTGGGCAATATTCCGGTTTATTTATAAAGCCAGAACAAATTACTCTCTAAGTATAATTAAGCACTTTGGAGAGTTCAATAGGAGATGATTATTCACTACTAAATGGTGATCTTAATAATTCTAGATAATTAAAAAAAAAAGAACTTCCTCTGGTGGGTCCTGGGGGAAGCAATGGCTTTTTCAAACAGCTGGGAGAGATTCTGTAAATCTCAGGTAATGTTGGTCCTGCGATTCATTGTTTATGTACTGAGAGCAAGCCGCTGACTTGGTGGGCAGGAGCGAGACCAGGACTCCGTGAGTCTCCTTATGAATCTCATTACTTCCAATTTCTCTAGCTGGGTGACACGTCCCTAGAGTTCCTGGGACAGCTCCAATGTTAAAGACCATATCATGTTCCCCCAAAATCATCCAATCTCTCTCTCGAGGAAGCATTAATACGAGCATCACAAGCTGCCTCCCCCACAGACACTAGCACTCATGAGGAGCAAAGTCCTCGTATTTTACTTTTTAAATCTTTTTTTTTTTTTTTTTTTTTGCAGTACCGGGGATTGAACCCAGGGGCGTTCTACCTCCGAGCTACACCCCTGGCCCTATTTTTTATACTTTATTTTGAAACCAGGTCTAACAAAGTTGCGGAGGGGCCTCACTAAGTAACTGAGTCTGGCCGCGAACCCAGATCCTCCAGTCTCAGCCTCCCAAGTACTGGGATGACAAGTGTG
>PVJS01030230.1:0-10146 GCA_004027185.1 Glis glis | reverse complement strand
ACTTTTTAAATCTTTTATGCATGGGTTTTAAGTTGGAAAGTAGTCATGCAAGGCACGTAGACAGTGCAGGGGTTATGTAGGAGAGAGTAATCATGAAGGAGGATGTCTCCGTGAGCGGAAACAAGCCCAGATTGTGGAAATATCGCGTGAGATCCTAACTCCTGCCGTTTTAGCAATGGGACCATGGGCAAGTTGCTTGAGTCTTTGGAGGGTCCGTTTTCTATTTGGAAAGTGTTAGCTATTTGCTCTTCCTCTTCTTATACTTTAAAGCAAGATGCCTAGTTTCATCTACAGACCCAAGCCCCCCCCCAAAAAAAAGAAAAAAGAAAAAATTGGAGAGAAAAACCCTTTGCTCCCATCTTAGGCTGAGACAGGAGTTGAGACAGGGCTGCACCGGAGGATCTGCGATGCTCTAGCTCATAATGTCTGTCTTCCTTTCCCATCAGGTGAGTGTGAGCTATTCCGTCTGCTCTTGCTGACTCAGTACTCAATTTTAAATGCTTTGAGTCCTTCTGTCCCCCTCATCCGATTCCCAGTTAAAAGAGTTGGGGTGGTGCACGTGAGCCCCGGATGGAAGAGACCTGAGTCCAGACACGGATTCTGTGATCTTGGGCCAGTCCCTTGGCTCTGTGGCCTTAACACCCTGCTCTGTAAAATGGGGACAGTAGTAGGGACACCTGAGTGGTCAGGGGGCACGTGCTCCCAGTGTGGTACAGCGCGCACATCCTAGAAACGCTCACTGTCATCATCGGAATGGGGGCGAGAAAGCCTCACAGTCTTTAGCTACGAAACAAAAACAAAACTTCACCGTTGCTAAGAAAAGTCAGACAAGCCAGAAAGTTATACAGAAAAAGAAGAGGAGGGAGGAGGAAGAAGAGGAAGGAGGAAAAGAAATGTATGCAAAACTAACCACCTGCCTCATCGATGAACGCTTACTTAATCATCTCAATAAATAAATTGTGATAGAACTCTAGTGGGAGGATGAGCGAAGGGGAGGGAGGAAAGATTAAAAAACAAGCTCCTCATCTACCATAAAAATAGTTTATAATACTGCCAAGGTTCATGGAGAAAGACCAGAAAAAGCATGCCATTTAGAAATGTAGATGAAAAATGGGGATAAGCAGCAAAATGTGCTGTATACAACCAAGGAACTGGATGGGTCCTGCAACTGCTGCTCTTAATTATGCGCCTTTCAGAACTGCAGAAGTGGGGATTGTGTTCAGCTGCAAGTAACAGCAGATGCACAATGAACAACAGCTTTGCTTTGTTTATTGGTTGTTTTTCTTATTGTGAGAAAAACGCAATACGCCGTTCTTTCTGGGTAGTGAGACTGAGAGAGAGAGATTTTGTGTGTTATATGATTTCAGACTGGTACAGGTTCTTACAGTGTTCTAGTACTGTAGTTGTAGAGTTTCAGATGCAGGTACTGACTTTTTTAGTCATGGAAGAGCTGACGTGGGGGGGAAGATTTTTTTTTTTTTTGGTCTCTTTTTCATTTCAATTTGTCCACCTTTGTGCGGTTGGAACATTCCATGGAGGAACACAGTCCTTCGGGGAGGAACCCTGATTAACCACGTGCCCAATGCACGTCCTGGAGTGAGCCTCCAGCCGGCAACTCCTCCTTGTCCCCTGAATCTGGCGGCACAATAATGCAGGATGAAATGACCGGCGTATGTGAAGTACTTAGCACAGCACTCGGCACTGCTCGGTGAACTCCGGTGATTGCTACCCCAGTTCTTGCTGATCCTCAAGGCTCTGCCCGTCCACTTCGCTGAATCACATCCCACCTGGAACAGCGGCGTGTGTCTCACAAACCCACCTGAAAAAGGTTCCTTCCCGCTATCAACTCAGGGTCCAAAGATTGTCAAAAGACTTCATGGCAAGTCCTGGTTGCCGCCTTCGCTTGTGACATAAGTCTGAGCCTCAGTATCCTCACCTGGGAAACAGTGACATCATCACCAGATGTGGCTCAGAGATGGCAGGGACGTGAAATGCGTTGAAGTGCCCAGCCCTTGGCCCACAGTCAACTCTCAATATGAGAAAACCAGGGTTGGTGGCGTTGATACCAACAGCTGCGCAGCCACCTCCAGCTAACATTTTGAAACAAGGGAAGGGAGAAATGGATCCTTTAGACTCTCCCTGCAACTGGAAGCCAAAGCCACGGTCCTCCACGCGCCCACCTCGTGGCCATCACTGGGACATGCTGCCTCCTTGTGGAATTTCACAGCCACAGCCACGAGGCAGGCAAGTCGTCCAGCCAGAATGCAGCGCCAGGCCAGTCTCAGAACAATTCCCTGGGCTCCCAAATTGTTTTTTCCCCCACATATCATTAATATTCATGTCACAATCGTAGCTTCTCAATGAGTCCTAGTCCGGCGACCCTACTTAAAAATAACAAATCAAAACCCAGCTGCTCTTAACCCCTCCCAAGTTGCTCTAGTTATTCCTTTTACATATTGGTCAGCTTTTAAAAAATATTATACAACTTATTTATTCCTATGTTTATTGTTTATTTCTGTCTTGTTCCTCTCACAGTTGCAGAAATTATGTGGTCCGATTTCATCCCAAGTACCTAAAACAGCCGGATGAGCAAAAGGATCGCGGTAAGTATTTCTTGAGTGAATGAAAGAATGAATGAATGAATGAATGAATGAATGCTGCCTCCTGTCACATGCTATAAAATATGTGGGAACCTTGAAGATATGGGGTTTGTTTTACTGTACTGAATGCAGGCATGGAAGAACAAATCCCCCGTTGTTCCTTTCTAACAACTCAAACGCTCTACATGGTATTTCAGCAACTTGATCTTTTTGGTTCCTGCACTTGATCATCAACATCTCCTTCTGTGCTTTATCAGCAAGAAAAACGCAGCGACATATGTGCGGCCCCGGTTCGCACCTTCCCAAGTAGCCTGTGAGTGTGCACGCATGCACGTGTGTGTGAGTGAATAAAATGTGGAAGGAAGAATTCGTGTCTTCTCTGATGATCGGGGGTAAAGAGAGAGAATTTTGATGAATAATTTATAGGAATGTCATCTTGCATTTTTAGGCCAATGGGGAAAACACTTGAAACCAGGGGTTTTTGAAATGCACAGTGCCAAGGGGATGGGAAAATGTAGGCGAGAACAGAGTCAGTTGGTTTCTAATCTAATGCAGTTGATTGGAGCATGGCTGTTGTGTTAAGCTTTGAAGTCAGAGCTGGGCTCAAATCCCACCGTTGGGACCCTGGACTGGTTACTTTTACTCCCCTGAATTGCAACATCTTCTTCCATCCATCCATCCATCCATCCATCCATCCATCCATCCGATGGGGATCGCCATTGTTAGAACCAAATGAGAGGGTGAAGTTACAATACAATTATCTGATGTCCCCTAGACCCTAAAACTTGGCTCTTAGAGTCACTTTCCGGGCTCCATCTGCCTTCCATCCTCTGAGGTGAACCCCCATGGGGAGCTGCGTGGCTTCCAGCGCCCCTTCCTCAGACCTCCCGTCTCCTCTCAACTGTGGCTTCCTTGCCTCTGGCTCCGGCTTTCCTTCCTCTGCCCTCTGCTGGGGGAAAGGCGGAATCTCTCAGTACTTCCCATCCAGGAGTTGCTAAACACGGGCAATTGTGTGGCCAAGACCTGGGCAGCAGGGGGGAATTAACTACCAGCATATAATACTCAAGGGAACCTGCCTGTCCCCAAGTAGAAATGTGTCATAGGAGCCCTGGTGCTGGGGCCACCTCCTGGCCACACTCCCAGGTCCTGCCAACCCTTCCTTCCCTGCTTGCCCATCACCCCTCCTTAAACTTTGGTATTGTCAGCTCTAACACTGAACCCCAGCACTGCACCCGGCTCTGTATTTCTAAAAGCTCCCGAGGGGCTCAGCGCTGGAAGCTCTCTAACCACGGAGCTCTGCCGCTGGCCCGGCCGAGCAGCTACAGACAGACGAGGACACTCCAGCTGTCCCCAGCATGAGGAGCATCTGCCATCCGGCTCTTAGTCCCTCTGCTTCTGTGGGAGGAAGGGAAAGGTCGAAAGGTTTGTGCCCCGCCGGTATAACGTGCACCGGTGTCATCAGAACAGGTCCTTTGTTGTTGTTCGACTTGTATGCACTTCTTCTACTCTGCACTTTGCCAGGCAAAGGGCACTAAATGTTCATGAAGTAAAGCCTGCATCGTATGCTCCTGTTGATATGAGGTCGTCGCAGTTCTAAGAGCAGAATGCAAACCCACACGGCCCCTTACCTGAGACGGGGTAAACAAATGGTGTCTTTCTCGGGTTTCCCCAAAGTGAGGCCTGAGATGAGGACTTGAGCGTAGGGGGTTTATGGGAGACCCAGAAAATAGGATGAAGGAGCAGGGCATCGCACGGAGAAAGGGATAAGAGTTAGTAATAGGCAGAGGGCAAGCTGGCTATGGCTTTGGGCGAATGGGGCTCAGTCACACCAAGGACCCTGGGTGAGGAGTCCGCCGACTCCCGACCTGCACTGGTTGGACTCTGTCTCGGGGTGTCTTAGCCCCCTTCCCACCTTGCACTCCTGTTTGTCCCGCTGAAAGTGGGGTCACTTCTGTGGTGTTAGAGGAGGTCTGCAAGCGGAGAACAGAGCCGTTCGATGCTTGGACTGGGGAGCGGTGTCTCTGAAGACCTCCAACCCCAGCTGCCACTGGGCACGGGAGGGACAGGGGAGGCCAAGATCCACACCTATGCTGGCGGCGACAGCCAAGGTCTGAGTCTCAGTCTTGACTTCCCTACTAAATATTGTTTGAGAGCAAGAACTCAGGGTGCCTGTGCCTTGAACCATTTCTTTTCTACCCTGGGGAAGAGACGGGGTGACACCCAGATGTAACACAGCTCCCCGGGGGAATTCCTCGGGGTTCCTTGGTCTTCAGAAGTACCAGGACCAGTGACCTTTCTCTTCACCCACAGACAGGAAAACTAAGATCAAAAGGGGTCTCCAGGGTCACTCTGCCAACAAAGAAAAAAAAAAACACTAAGCTTGGAGTCCGGTCCCTTGTGATTCTCAAACGCTTACTTCTCCATCACACAAGATGGAGAGGGAAAGGAACCATTCTCCGGTAATAAAGGCGGCACATCTTGCAGGACTCTGGGATACAGAGGCAGCAAAATTCCTTCACAATGGCTCAAAGCCTGTCGTACTCCAAAAAAAGTCATTCCCCCCCTTCCTCTCTTCTTCCCTTCTTCATTTAACACCCTGCTGAGAATCTCAGTCCATCTTTGTTGCTTGCAACCCCCCACAGTCAAGAAGCAGGTGGTATTTACTCTAAGCCCACACAGACCCGAAGCCGTCTACGCTGCAGGTGCCCCTCGAAGGCCCAGCGGGCAGATGGGCTGAGCATTGGGAGTCAGGGAGGCTGGGAGTTAGAGAACGCCTTTGCTAAGCTTTGGGCAGCTACGCGTTCATCTTGCTCAGCTCTATGTGTGTGTGCGTGCACATGCACACGTGCGCACACACACACACACACACACACACACACACACACACACACACCAGCCGTATGTCTAACCTTCCCATCCCAAAGGAGTGAGCCATGATAACAGCAGCATTTGCAATTCCCCCCTCCATCTGTGACTTGACAGGCCGGGAGAAACCTTCCACCGGACTGGATTTCTGAACGCATAGAATTCTCTGTATCTGGACGCGTCTCTGTTTTTCTGTGAACTTTCCTTTTTTTGTTTCTTTTTTCCGGGGGTAGTTGCATGAGTCACCTGCTGGCTTTGCTTCTCTCGGTCATCTGATTTCCATTTACATGTTGATGCGTTTTTCTCTTACAGCCATTTTAGTCGGACGTCATTGGTCTGGTACGGGCGCTCGTTAGACTTTTATGTTTCTGCTTGTTTTACAACTGTGGGGTATTTGAGGTTTATTGGATATGGCCGAGTCTATTTTTTTTCTTGTATCCTGGCTTAATTTACACTCTTCATTCCCCTATAAACGTTTTGTGATCAACTGGCCTTAAATCTTCACGGTCACTTTGCTTGGCTTGGTTTCCCTCCCACGTGAGTTTTACTGTTTAAGTCTTTCTTCCTCAATATGCCTTTCTTGTCCCTGTCTTGCATTGGGGGGCCGCGGAGGAGTGGCGGCTTTTACGCCTTCCTGAGAAAGAACCTCAACAAGGAGAGTGAATATATGTCCCATGGGTTCTTGGACAGCCCTGTTTTGCCTGTGATCCTGGTGTCTAGTCCAAGCACCCTTTGAAAATGCAGCCAGGCATGGTGGTGCACACTTGTCATCCCAGTACTTGGGAGGCTGAGACCGGAGGATCCGGGTTCGCGGCCAGCCTCAGCTACTTAGTGAGGCCCTCCACAACTTAGTGAGACCCTGTTTCCAAATAAAGAACAAAAAATAGGGCTGGGGGTGTAGCTTGGAGGTAGAATGCCCCTGGGTTCAATCCCCAGTACCGCCAAAAAAAAAAAAAAGAGAAAAAAAGAAATTGCCTTTGGTTGGGTGGCAGGACATGGACACCCATCTGAGAGTGCGTTAGCTTTATCTTAGTCAGCCAACTGGGATTTAGTAGAGTTGGTTCTCATGGGTTCTGGAACAGAAGACACATGCCACCCCATGCTGCTTTCCCTGGGTTTACCAATAGTCTGGGAAAGTTCTCTGGTTTCTCCTTCTTTCCCCGAGGCTATATGTCAGCGCAAAGTTATTGATTTACCTTGTTGTTAAATTTAAACCCCTGACCGTGCCTCTGTGTAGAATGTGCCTAAAGAAAAGACATGAACAGATTGGAGGTAGGGGGTGGGAAACGGTGGGGAGAGGTACAGTATTGTACCCATCGATTTATTTAGACTAGCATTTTAAAATTAAAGCTGTAGAGTCCTAAGTTCTGTTTTAGGATTTTGCATGAAAGTAGGGGATTCTGGGAGGAGTTGCCTCCTTCCACCCATGTGTCTGAAAGGGCTTTGTATGGTCGGTATGGAAGGGATTTAAGCCCAGCTTCCACACGTACTAATTATCCAATCTTGGACAATTACTAAAGTTCCTCCAGCCTTCCTTCTGCTAATGTAGATAACAAATACTTAATCTCTTGGAATGTCATGAGGCTCAACTAAGGATAACAAATATACGGAACTGCAGAGAGGTGGTGGTTACACAACATTGTGAATGTACTAAATACTACTGCATTGTAGACTTTAAAATGGCTCATCTTAGCTGGACATGGTGGCACATGCCTGTAATACCAGTACTCGGGAGGCCGAAAAAAGAGGATCGCAGGTTGGAAGCCAGCCTCTGCCACTTAGGGAGACCCTCAGCAACTTAGTGAGACCCCGTTTCAAAATAAAAAAAAATAAAATAATGCTGGGGGTGTAGCTCAGAGGTAGAATGTCCCTGGGTTAAATCCCTTGTCTCACACACACACACACACACACACACACACACACACTACCATGAAGCCTTATGTTAAAGACACTTCACGGTTGCACAGTGAACCACTGTCAACATTCCTGAATGCCTTTGGACAATACAGATAACATCTGTGCTGCCGACCTTCACCCACCTGGGTGGGTCTCAGTTTCCCCATCTGTATGTACAATGGGGAGCTAGGACGTGTGTGGCCTTCTGGGTTGTTAGAGTGTGTTGTTTTCTGAGGGTACTTGGTGCTAAGAACTCACCACCTGGTTGCTCCTTTTCTGGAGGGTCTGGTCCATTCACCCTGCCCCATCCTTTGAGCAACCCTGGGTGTGGCCCCACCATCCATATGCACACACACGGAGTCCGACATGAAGCCGGCTTCAGCCCAAGTCCTGATGGGGAAATGTGCTTTGTGAACTTGCAGACTGACTTGGCCACACGCTCCTCTTCTGGACTCTTGATGCTCTGAGCTGATCGATCCCTCTCTCTCTCTCTCTCTCTCTCTCTCTCTCTCTCTCTTCCTCTCTCTCTCTCTCTTTCATAGGAATGCAGCTGCCTGGCTGCCTGGCAGGCACAAGAGGCCCCCCAGAATCCACAGGGGTAACCTACAGAGAGCAGGGCCCATGAGGGTATTTAGTGAGCAACCGGGTGGCAAAAGGAAGTGTGAATACCAGTCCGATTATGAAGCGATGATTGTTCCACCCTTTCACTGCACAAAAGCAGGGCACGCGGCCTGCAAGATGCACACACACCATCCAGAAGGAACCAGAATCAAGCCCATTCATCCAGCCAGCGTGTGGGAGCTGGTTATCCGCCCGGCCCTGATTTAAGTGCTGACGGTCACCAACACGGCTCTGCCGCCGTCAGTGGAAATGCCTGTCTGTCGGGGTGGGGGAAGGACAATGCGCAGTGGGTGACCAGGCGTTGGAGGTTAATAAAACAGGGACCTTAAATAAAGCGTGATGGGGAGTAGAGGCTCGGTAGAGTGCTGGTCAGAGAAGGCCTGGCATCGGACGCCACGTTTGGCACTTAACTCGGGCAGTATGTGTTCACTTGTGGTCTGCCTGTGCACTAGAATATAAACACTGAGAATCAGGGTCCTTGTGTGTGTTCTGTTTACCAGCCGATCCCCAGCGCCTTACAGTGCACGCAGACAGACACCAGGCAACCCCTGCTACACAGATGGAGGGATGGACGGCACGATGGGGTAACTCTTTCCCCACCGAGGACAGCTTGGTGCCAGTGCTCCTGTCCTCCCACCTGCTAGACCTGCCCCAAGCACCCGCTGTCCGGCATATGACAGCAACAGTAGCAGCATAGTAGAAGGGGCTGGGTCCCCACCCTGGGGGAGCTGATGTTTCAGCAGGGATGTGACGCACTAAACCGAACCAAGGAACAATGAGACGATTTCAGGTGTCCACGAGTGACAGGGAGTGGCCATGGGAAGAGGAGAGAGAAGAGGACGGTGGTTGGGAGAGGGCGGTGCTGCGGACTCCATGCCGGGGTCCCCACCAAATCCACGGCTTGAAAGCTGGAGCACTGAGGTAGCCATGTTAGGAGTAGGGTCTCCGGATGTGGCAAGGGCAGGAGGATGAAGCCCTCACGAATGGGATTAGTGCTCTTCTAAAGGAAATCCCAGACAGCACCCTCTCTCTCCCTCATGCCCAAGGGGACCGAGTGAGATAAAGCTGTGTGCAATAGAAGATGACCCTCACCAGACCAACCATGCTGGCTCCTCGTCTCAGACTTGCAGAAGTGTAACACCTCCAGTGTCTGTCGCCATGAAACCCCCAGTGTGTGGCTGTTTGTCACCGCAACTGGAATGGACTAAGGCCAGTGTTATGGGTACATACAGAAGGGCCCCTTGAAGATGTCCTAGATTGGTGTTTGGAGCTGATGTAATTGAGTCAGGAGGGCTGTAATCCCAGAAGTGGATAAACCCATCATTATGGATTTACCTGAATGGCACCCAGTAGGCCGGTAGGGTGTACCTGGAGGAGGTGGTCCCTGGAGATGCGGCCTTGGAGATTCTCTTTGGATCCTCCTCCCCCTGCTCTCTGTCTGGCTTCCAGCCTTCGTGACGTAAAGAGCACAGCCCCCGTCTACTCTCCCTCCTGCCGCCGTGCCTTGAGATCTGTGGTCCCCAGCCTCACTTGGACTGAGCACGGAACAGTAAGCAAATAAATCTCCTTTCCTCTAAGCTATGGGGCCAGATATTCAGATTATGGCTGCAAGGATGCTGATGGATACAGTCAGGAAAGGGCTCACTGAACCCCTGGATGAGGCTTCCTGTCCTGAGAAAAGGGAGGCCTGTGTGCATGCGCCTCCGTGCTGCAGATCCTGGGTGGAGGGTATGACGGTGACCCAGACACGACACCTGGACCATCAGTCCTTCCCGGGAAACCCAGCGCCTCGCCCGGGATGGAGATGAGGGGTCAAAGCACAGGTCAAGCCCAGGGGTCACACCTGACCATGGAGCCCTAGTCTTGGCTGTGCGGTATATACCTGTTAGAGCTCTGCCCCATCCCCCAGCACCCCACAGCACAGAGGACAGAAGACTGTCAGGGGGCTGGATCCCTCAGCCCTGGGAAGACTGAACTCTCTCTGTCTCTCTCTCTGCTTCAGTCCTCCATGATGTGGGAGCAGCAGTCCTCCATGCTCCTCACTGCGGCCTCTGCCAATTATATTTCAGAGCCCTTTGGTCTAAAATCCTGAGCCCCAATAACCTTTTTCTCCACTACAAAAGAAGAAGGAGGAGGAGGAGGAGGAGGAGGAGGAGGAGGAGGA
>PVJS01030229.1:0-24238 GCA_004027185.1 Glis glis | reverse complement strand
AAAAAAAAAAAAAAAAAAAAAAAAAAAAAACACGCAGTCCAACCTTTCCCAGAAGATGCGTTCATCAGCTCCAACTGCCATAACCAAATAGCACAGACTGGGAGACCTAAGCAGACATGTATCTTCTTACTGTTCTAGAGGCTGGACATTCAAGGCCAAGGGCTGGCAGGTGGCTTTCCTCTGGGGCCGCTCTCCTTGGCTTACAAATAGCTGCCTTCTTGCTGTGTGTCCGCCCTCACAAGGTGTCCTCACATGGTTTTCCCCTCTGTATGCATGCAGAGAGGGACAGAGAGAGAGAGGGAGAGAGAGAGAGAGAGAGAGAGTGTGTGTGTGAGAGAGAGAGAGAGAGAGTCCTGGCATCTCTTATTATTGTAGGGACACCAGCCCTATTGGATCAGTGCCCCCATGACCTCATTCAACCTTCATTACTTCCTTAAAGACCCATCTTCAAGCACAGTCCCAATGGAGGTCATGGCTTCAACACACAGATCTTGGGGGTCACAGTTCAGTCCATAACAGATGTCCCCCAAACCAATTAACAAGGGCAAGTCCACAGTCAAGACACTCTTCAAACCCAAAGAAGAAAAAAAGACAGAAAGAACCCCACCTAAGCTCATCATTCTCGAATTGCTAAAAATCAACTTCAAAGAGAAAATCTTAAAAATAGCTAGAGGGGGAAAAGGAATCGCTACTAAATCACTACCACGCTCAGAGAAGCAGCAAGTCTAGAGGCTGGTCTGTTAGCATAGACAGATATCCAGAAGACCATGAGATTATATTGTTTTAGGAGACTATTTGACTGTAATTGACTATTTGACTGTAATTTCAAAATTGAAAAGGGGCGCAAGAATAATAATTACCCCCAATTTTACACATTTTACCCCAATTCACCAATTATTTACATTTTCTCCATCTGTCATTCATGCATCTTTTCTCAATGATTATATGCAACTCAAACTACACACACACACACACACACACACACACACACACACACACATATACACCACCTTCTCTCATCTAAGAGTATGTTGCAGATCTGATATCACTTTTTTTTTTTTTTGCGGTACCGGGAATTGAACGCAGGGGTGTTCTACCTCCGCGCTACACCCCCGGCCCTATTTTTCATACTTTATTTTGAAACCGGGTCTCACAAAGTTGCGGAGGGCCTCACTAAGTAGAGAGAGTGAGAGAGAGAGACAGGGAGAGAGAGAGAGAGAGAGCTGAGGCTGGCCGCGAACCCGGATCCTCCGGTCTCCGCCTCCCAAAGTACTGGGATTACAAGCGTGCGCCACCACGCCCGGCCCTGATATCACTTTACCTATAACACTTCCATGTGTATCTCCTCAGAACAGGGACATCTGTTACATCACTACAGAGTTTGCAAAATTAGGAGCTAGCGTTGATGCCATGGTATTACTAACCCCAAATCTGTACTCGAAGCCCTTCTATTGTTCCAGTGATGCCTTTCATACTTGCTTTACTTTCTGTAGCCTAGGACTCAATCTCAGGCCCCACACTGCCTTTCATTTCCATCTCCCTACCCCGTCTTTATCAGCGTTAGCTCCTCAGCTTCCTGGTCTGTGGTTTTGCTGTCTTTGCTGAGCATGGGAAGGTTATTTCATAAAATGTCCTCAGTGTGTGTTTGCCCAGTATCTATTTGTGGTGAGACTGAGACCCTGCGCATCCAGAGTTGTAGCTGTCCACAGCTCTAGCTCTAGTTCAAAGGTGAAATCGTTCTCCTATGCTTCTGTATTTATAATGTCTTCCCTTACTGTGAGACAGCTACCCCATGGTCCTCACTGCGTTTACTCAGCTGCACAGTCCTAGAATTCAAAGAAAGTCTTTTCAGAACCCACACCTCTAAGAAAGCCAACATTAACAAGCATTCAATATTTGCTTATAGTCTTATTTTGGTCTTTATAATCAGGCTACACAGCCAAATTATTGTGTTTTAATTTTCTCAGTTTGTTTTTTCCCCCGTCAGTGTATTTATGTTATTCAATCCAAATAAAGTCATGTTCATTAGCTTCTGTATTCTATTTTGGGGATTTTGAGGATGTATAATCTTAACATGTTTTCAAAATTCAAAACTGCAGAAAGTAATACTCAGAAGCGTCGGGCAGTTGCCAACACGCCCGGCAGCTGATAAGCTCATTAATTTCTGGGTTAATCCTCCTGTGTTTCTTTTTGCAAAATGAACCTGTAGATAGGCTCTTCTTCTTCTTTCATATTTCATATACTGTTCTGTCCCCTGCATTTTCATGTAACTTGCATCGAGTTAGTATCAGTGAAAAGCAATCTCCCTTAAACTATTTGTAACTGGAACACCCCATTGTATGGGCATGTAGGCATGCAAAGAAACAACCCAGAAAGGAGATATGTGTGGTGTGCAGGTCTTCTTTTATTTCTGGAAAGTGCCATGAACTGCAGGTTAAAACATTAGTCGTAGCCGGGCGTGGTAGTGTATGCCTGTAATCCAGTACTTGGGAGGCTGAGACAGGAGGATTGCAGCTTCATGGCCAGCCTCAGCAACTTAGGGAGACTCTCGGCAACCTAGCAAGACTCTATTTAAAAATAAAATATAAAATGGGGCTGGGGACGCAGCTCAGAGGTAGAACGTCCCTGGGCTTAATCCCCAGTACCACAAAAACAAAACAAAAACCAAAAACGTTAGTTGTGATCAATTGTTTTGTTTTTCTTTTGGGGAGTTCCAGTTATTCACACATTGAGTCTTGTTTCCTTGCCCCTCCTGCAGGCCACCATTTTCCTCTGTCTCTTTTTTTATCTCTTCTTTTCTCTCAATTTCATTCTCCTGGTTATTTTCCTGACTTTCTTCTATGACTTTTACTAAATTTCCATTCAAATATATCCTCTGTCAGGCAGTTTGTAAATTTTCCTGTTTCTTTCTTTTTTTTTTTAGCATTCTTGCACACCTGACTTTACTGGTGGCAGGATCCCTTTTTTATTGGTGCATTGTAATTATACATTTTGATATGTGTCAGGGTATCAACATCATACATGCACACATTGCTCATTTGGCCCTCCCTCCAATCCCACCCTATTCCCTCCCCCTTCCCTCCCTTTCCTGCTCCAGATAGTGATTGAGTCTTATAAGTTTGTGTGTGTACATCATGATATGATGGTATCTTTTTCTTCTACTTTTTCCCCTGAGTTAAAAAAAATCTCATTTGATTTCTATTCCATTTTGTTTATTTTTTAATCTTAGTTTCTAAATTTCGGATATCCTCAAATGCTTTCATGAGGGCATTTACTCCGCTTTGGAATATTGCATTAGTTTTGTTTTGTTTTGTTTGTTTTTACTCTGGGTACAATCATCAGCCTAAATGCTTGATTTAAATTTTCTGCTGGGTTAGGGATGTAGTTCAGTAATAGAGCACTAGCTTAGCATACAGGAGGCCCTGGATTCAATCCTCTGCACTGCAAAAGGAAGAAAAAAAAGAGAATAAATAAAACTTAATTTCCTGATTATGCTTACATTTGCTTCTCATAGATGAAGACTGCTGATGCCTGTTCATTTTGGGGTGGTTTGGGGGATACTGCTAGTTTTTGTTCCTGTCGAGAGGTGCACTCATGGTAACGGAGTCTGGTGGATGAGCGGGGAAGTCCAAGTGTCCTCAGCTGTCTTGGGATCTGCTTCATCTTGAAGAATTCTAAATTCCCCTCTTTTCCCTTCACTCTTAGTCTTCCAGCAGTGCTTGCCCTCAGCCCTCACCTGCGTCTCCCCAGCAGTGTTCTTCTGAGTCCCTCTCCACTGAAGGCCCTCCCTGCTGCCATGCATGGATCTTACCGGATCTTCTCAGAACTTGTGCGTTTAGGAAGGACTTTATATTCTTGTGGCTTTTTAAAAGCATATTCTAGGCCTTTGTCTCCCTCCTTCCATTTTCATGCCTTTTCTCAAATTCTGCTAGATTTCCACCAAAACTTGTGGGAGATTTCTTGAGAGAAATCTCTATGACGGTCTGCTCATTAATTTTCTACCGACAGGTAATTTGAAGTCTGTGCTGTTCCTTGCCTTTTTGCTTTGTGGGAAATGTTTTATTTCTTCTTGTTTTTTTTTTTTACAGGAAATATTTGAAGCTGGGTGAGATATTTGGGTCGAGGGGCCATTATGACCCAAGTCACCTGGAGGTGCTGCACGGACATCTCTGAAGTGCTGGAAGGAGGTCCTTCCCATCTGGACATTCATACCCATCTCAGTTATTGTTCAAAATTGGAGGTGAAGAACTAGAAGAAGCACTGACATCAAGAAGTAAAAGATAAGCATCTTGTCATCTTTTCGGAAAGGAATGGGACAGGGAAACACTGGGAGGAATGACTGACCCCCCCCCCCAGAGAGTGACTGCAGCAGTGTCACGTGCAGCCGCAGAGGGAGGACACAGAACAGTGCCCGCTGTGTGGCTCCACCTACGTGGCATTCCATGACAGGGATACTAAGGTGCAGTGACAGAGAACAGGTCTGGGGGTGCCTTGGGCTGGGCATGTAGTGGCTACGGAGGCTGAATGCAAGGGGGCCTGAGGAACATTTTGAGGTGTTGGATATGCCATATATCTTGATCGTCACAGTGGTGCATGGATGGAAACTTTAGTCAACCCTCACTCAGCTGTTCACTTGATGTAGGTGCATTTTATTATATAAAATTCTACCTTGACATTGATTTTACAAAAAGGTAAGGATGTAATCAGAAAAAAAAAAAGGAAAGCTAGGGGAATTTATCATCTCATCAGAACTCAACTATGAGGTGTCCGGTAAGTAAAGGGAGCTTTTCAGATTTGGGGAAGTCTGTGCAGATGGAAGCCGCATCTGTGGAAGGGATGGGGACCTTATTTGAGGGGCCAGCTCCTTCCATTCAGCAGTAGATTAGCCTCAGTGCAGAGCCTGAGGACACATGTCCCCCCTCAGAGTGGTTGACAAAGGAGATGTCCCAGGATGGGGCCTTTCCCCCGTGGGTGCCATCACTGAAGCTGGGGAGTGCAGCCACATCCATCCCTGTGCCCGGCCCCGGCAGACCTTCCACTGTCACAGGGCAAGGCTGGTGGGCTTACAACCTCAGGTTGACTATTTTAAATTTGTTATGTAATGTCTGGGTTGTCAGTTAAAGGAAATAGTGGTAAGTGAGCCTTGAAGTATACCTGAATATCCATAATGTGGAATTTGTCAGAATGCCGACTCCCCAGCAGAGCATGTCTCGAGCAGGGAAGAGCTCGGGAGTATCCCACCTGTGGATGCTCTCCAAGTGCTCATTTGACAGTTGAAATTTGAAAACTGAGAGATGAATAAAAATAGAGTTCTCTGGCATGGGGAATCTGTGGTATGGGGACTAATGGTGAGCACCATCCATCTCTCCATAGATAGCACCGATAATAAACAGCTGTGAGGATTACAGTTAGAGAACAGGATGCTTTATACATCTCGACAATAGCGATCAAAATAATAACACTAACTCTAACAAAAGCAGAAGGAGGCAAGACGTGAGTGGGTAAAATTCCAGCAACGCAAGTCAATCATTGCTAAGCAAAATGGAAACTTTATCTAAACAAAGGACTGGAACTGCAATACTTCCATAATGCTCTGATTTGAAATCTCAGAAGGATCCTGTGTGAAATAAAACATAAAGAAAAGAGCTATTTATCTAAAATCCTCGACAATCTCCTTGGTTGTGCTTCTGTTCTTTCTTTGTTTAATTCCAGCAAAATTAAGCTTAATGCACTCATTAAACACTAATGTATATGATGTTTCTATTAAAATAAAATTTTACTCCTACTCATTGTTTCTATTGTACCTGTATGTGGGAAGAAAATCTGCGTTAATGTTAATACAATATGAATGGCGGTTATTATCGGGAAGCGAGATTTGGGGAGCTTTTACTTTCAGCTTTTTAAAAGTGCTGTGCTGTTCTGCATCTTACAACAATAGCTGTTGATACTAATAGAGAATGTTCGCTTAGTATTCTTTATGTTCGTGGGAACGTGCTTGGTACTTGGGGTCATTTAACTGCTATATCCTCAGAACAACCCTACCATGTAGATCCCAACTTTGCAGATCAGAACACCAACAGACAGAAGGTTGGGTTACTTTTGCAGGGTCCTGGAACTGTCCATGATGAGCTCCTGTTTAATCCCAGCACCACAGCTCTGTGATTTACCCCTCATAGCAGGTGCAGTTTTTATATAGGTTGTGTACCAGTCGGGGGCCAATCAGGAGGCAAAAAACTGCACCAGCCATTACACAGGGATAATTTTTTATGTTCATTTATTGGTGCATTGTAATTATACATTTTGATGTGGTATAAACGTGTCACCTGAGTGGCTGCTGATTGGAACACAGCGAAGTATCCCAGAGGTAGGAGTGGCCCATGCAGCCAGCATTCCTGGGAGGGAGATCAAAGGAAAATATTGGCAATGTTCATTAACACTGAACCTAGGAGGGGTTTCCTGAGGAGTCAAACCTCAGCCACAAGGGACCATTGCTGCCTGGCTGGTGCTGGTCTTAGAGGTGGAGGAGGGGTGGGGGGTGAGGCCCTGACTTGCAGGAGGAGCAGAGTGCGGGGCTGGTCCTGGGAGTGTCAGGAGAGCTCAACCTCCATTCATCTCATGGAAGGCTTCTGCTGTGGCTGAAGGCACGTTGCTGGGGCGGCTTCCGCAGGAACCTCAGCTAGCAAGCAATCAGGACCAGGCAAGGAGAAAGAGGAGGGAAGTGTCCTCGTTCTTGTGCCCCGGGATGGTGACCTTCTGCTGGCACCTGCTCTTCGAAGAGCCTGATGGAGCCAGCTGTAGAATCAAAAGGAAAGCTGGCAGCTCACAGCCAAGTGGTGCAGGACAGCCTGCGAGAGCCTCAGCAGTGTGCCTGGCCCCGCGCGGCCCGGGCCCCCGTGCTTCCCATGTCGACCCTTCCAGACAGCGCAGAATCAATACTTAACAATATTTCCACTGAGCAAAACTCAGCTCTCCTTCAATCAAGTGCATCCCCAGGTCTCCCCAAAGCAAGGAGGCCCCATGTGCAGGGAGACTTGGTGTTGTCTCTGGGACACGGGCATACCACGCGTCCTGTGCTAAACACTCCTCAGACTCAGACACAAAGGCTTCTTCATATGTAGGCCCTTGACAACTGAAGTACAAAGGTAATCACCATGGAAACGTGTACACAACCACAAGCAGCAGGGGAGAGAACAGAGATGGCAGGTGCACACACAGCAGGACACAGAGCTGCAGAGCTGCTGCATCCTCGCTCCAGCATCCAGGCTCCTGCATCCAGGCTCCCCATCCTGGGCCTGGAGCTCACCCTTCCAACTTCATCTCTCCAGGACTGGATTAAGAGTGGCAGGGAAGCTTGGGGGCAGGGGGAAGGTTGGTTCAAAGTTTCTTTTTCAGAAGAAAAGGGGAGAAGAAGCTTAGAGAGAAAAAATAACCAACTTCTCCCCCAAACCAGGTAAGTGTCCTACAAGGCAGTTTGCCTCTGAGGATGCTGAACAGGACCCAAGGCGTCCCTGGGTAAAGCTGCGGGGTTGGGAAGGAAAGGGCTGCGCCCTGGAACATCTCTTTGGACTTTAGGGAGGATGGCGGACAATGGCACGGGCTGCAGAGGGGACAGGGGCCAAGGCACAGAGAATGAGGACCTGGGCACCAGAGAAGACCACAGTTTTGCTCTGAACCTCTGGCCTCAGTTTGGCCATTTCTGCTTGGAGTTCGGGAGCACCAAGCGTGGGAGAAGCAGTGGACTTGGTGTGCAGCAGCCTGGTGCCAGGGCACGAGTACCCCCAGAAAGCTCAAGCTCTGGAACTTCACCTGATCTTGCTGATCTTATAATGGAGGAAGGAGGGGAGCAAGAAGGGAGGGAGGCAGGAGGGAGAGAAGAGGAAGGAGGGAGCCTCACAGAGTCCAGGCTTTGAAGAGGATGAACTTGGCCACAAGTCCCAACCAGGAACCCAGCTGTGTGGTCTGGACCGGTTATTTCTCCTCTCCGAGCTCCAGGTTCTCTGCTACCTATCTCGTGTGGTTCTTTTAGAAACCAGCCATCATGTGCACTGCCCAGGGCCTGGC
Organism: Glis glis; assembly: GCA_004027185.1. Classification (NCBI taxonomy): domain Eukaryota; kingdom Metazoa; phylum Chordata; class Mammalia; order Rodentia; family Gliridae; genus Glis; species Glis glis. The sequence goes on along the minus strand of PVJS01030229.1, from coordinate 16,177 downwards.
TCAGAGAAGCCAGGCAACCTGCAGTCACTGGCATCGGTGGTGGCAGTGTGTCCCTGGTGTCTTCGCCAGACCTAACGTGCTCCTCTCTGCCACCAGCGGCCCCCACACCTGCTTTCAGGCAGGGTTCTGAGCACCCAGTACCCAAGCTATCTTGTCCATGGAGACACATAGGGATGTACCTGGGGCCAGCACCAAGGAGCTTGGGGTCACAAGCCTGCCTCTGGGAGCCCAGGCTGCTGAGCTGGGCCCTCGGCCTTCCTTCCCTGTCAGACGCTGTACCACAAGAATGACCGGGAGATGGAGCAATCTCCAGGAGAGCTTGAAGCAGGAGGGAGGGTGGGAAGCACAGGCCGAGGAGTGGCCATTCTAACTCAGGCTGCTATGGAACCCTCTACCTTCCTTCTTCCATCCACTCCTCCCTCATGTGATATAGCCCCATTTCTAGGCTCAGCCCGTCAACACCCCAGACCTGCCTCTTCAGCGTTGGTTCTGCCTGCCCTCAAACCATGTTGTGCCTCCACACTGTTCATCTGGCTTCCTCCAGGAAGCCCTCCCTGATGGGCCTCCTTTCTTTCACTGTCTCATCTCTTCCTTCCCCTCAGACACAGCCCCTGTCCACCACACTGATGCCTGTCACTCCTGTGAAGCTAGCCACAGATCTTCAGCTTTTATTCACCTTTGCGCTGTGGTGGTTGGACTGCTGGTTGTGAATTTGGGGACCCTCATGTGATCCTAGTTGCCCTCAAACAATGTAGACAGAGGGCAGGAGTGGGGTCTGGAGCGTCTCTAAACTGACGTCAAGTGCATGGACATGTCCCTCACATGCAAATGAGGCTGGCGGAGCAAGTGAGCGGGCCCCCAGATCCTGCGAGGAGCTTGTCTGGGATGGATGCTACATCCAGGAGGTCCCCAAGGTCACTGTGACCTGCAGGCTGGTGCTGCTGGAGCCCTCGCTGTCAGGACTGTGGCGAACACAGTGCCAAGGGGGATGAACAAACTGAGTTCTTGTCCTTCAATTGCCAATGGCAGTTCAGGATTATAGACATCCCGCCAGCTGGCATGACCATGTTGATTTCACAAAGCCAGAAAGAAGAGCTGTTTGATGTGCACTAGTTATCTCCAAAAACACTCGTCCTGGATTCTTTAGTAGCAGGGAGGGCCTGGCACTGCTGTGTGCACGTGACTGTGCTCCGCTTCCGTGTGGCCCACAGCAGAGCTTGCTCATCGACTGTGAACCAAGATTTTCAGGTTCATGGCAAGTTAATGGTTCACCAAATACCGACCCTCCCTTCATCCTGAGGGATGCAGCCAGAATTCCCAGCACTGTGGAGCACAGGAATGGCACGCCCTTCTGGATGTGGGTAGGCACACAACCCTGGGCATCTGCAGAGGGGCAGACGGCACACAACACTGTCAGATGACTGATGAGGAGGCCACGCTCCGCTGCAGTACGACTAGATGAAATGCACGCTCTTACTTTTTGGACCTAGTCACTGTTACCCAGAACTAATTTAAAATTGCAATCTCAGTCAGAATGGAATGAGAGTATCTTAATCACATTTCTATTTGCTGTTATTTTCAAACTCTAAACCCCAGAATTCACAGTCCTGAGAAAAGAGACTGGAACAAATATTTTCTACATACAAATCTTGCTTCAAGTCCCGTGGGCTAAAAGCAGGTCCAACAGGAGGCTCACACAGTCACTTTCAACCGGATACAGCAGGTGCACCCTGTACTGCAGTGTTCAGCCTTCTTGAGGAGTCACGGTCGATGCTGACCTTGTTTCATATGACTGAGCAAGCTAGATGTCATGAGATGGACCATAGCCGCATCTGTGGCTGTGTGTGGGAAAAGCCTGCAGAATCCACATTAGCCATTGTGGAATCTGGGGGTGATAGCCCAAGGGGTTCAGCTAGCTCCATCTCTGACAATGACAACTGGATCCCAGGACTATGGCAATGGACAATGGGAAGTGCCAATCAGGGCTCTCTGGACCTAGAACCACGGGGTAGGACCCCACAGACAGTCCCCACTGAGGGGATCTTTGACTGTGAAATGGTACAAAAGCTCAGCATGTTTAGTAGATGCCACACTTTAGATTTAGAATTTGAATCTTTTCCTAAGCTAGTAATATTTGGTAAGATTTCTCTCTCCATGCTGGATAGTGCACTGAGCTGAGTGCAGCTCCCTGTCATCCTCCTGTCTCGATCTGCTTCTCCAGTGACTCAAATACCTTACATGAACAATACAGAGGAGGAAAGTTGATTTGGGTTCACGGTTTCAGAGGTACAGTCCATAGTTGGCCAACTCCAAGGCAGACATCATGGCGGCACAGCATATGACAGAGAACAGCAGCTCATCTCATGGTAGCTGGAAAGCAGAGAGAGTGGCCAGAAGCAATTAGCGATAGATATAGTCCCCAAGGCCACACTACCAGTGACCAACTGCTTCTAGCCATGCCTCACCTGCCTAAGTTACCACCCAGTAAATCCATTCAAATTATTAATCCTTCTGTGGATCTATCCACTGATGAGATTAGAGCCCTGGTTTACTTATTTCCTTTCTGGACATTTTTGCATTGCCAACACATGAGCATTTCCAGGGGATATTCTATATTCAAAACATAACATCTTCCATCCAGAAGGGAACTGATACTTCACAGTGGACTGTGTTGTGTTACGATGCTCTTTAGGTTAGGTGGATTAAATGCATTTTTGACTTGCAGTATTTTCAACATATGATGTGTTTCTAATGTAACCCCATTAAGTGAAGGAGCATCTCTGCATCTATCTATCTATCTATCTATCTATGTATCATCATCATCATCATCATCATCATCTATCTATTTTTTATATAAGTAGATGTAGACTTACCATGAGAAAGTGGTTCCTGTGATTCAGGCAATTGTGGACATAAATAATGCCATCTTATTTCCTGCTTTCCTCTTCTCTGAGCCAGGTGACCCCATTCCTGAAGCTGCCCCTATAGCCCAGAGCTGCCTCTAGAGCTTCAGTGCTGCCCAGAGGGGCTCTTCTCAAGTTTTCAGAAGTTCAGAGTGATGTACACCCACATCTAACATCATTGTAATAAAAGTCCTATTTAATGAAGCTCTGGAGGCCTTACAGGAACTAGATAAAAAGAGCCCACACTCTACAGCCTGTATGGAAGCGGTGCCCTCGGAAGCAGGGCACGAGGCCCTGGAAAGCCACATTGCCAGCCACCTGAATTGCTGTGGGCAAATAGTGTGGCTGAGAAAAAGAAGATTCCCATTCTGGTCCACAACCTGCTAGTGATTGTGCAAGTCAAGTCATCTCCCCATGCCTCAGTTTCTCCAAATGTTGATTGAGTCTGTTATCTGTGGCCAATTGTGTTACTACCCACCACATCCTGAGCCATGCCCTGTGAGAGGACGGCACCTCCCCTCTGGTTGACAAGGATCAATGACCAGCTCTGGCCAATGGACTGACTGACTGAATGAATGAATGAATGACCAGGGTCCTCAGAGGTGAGAGCTGTTGAATCAGTCTGGTACTGCCACATACGTCTGGTCATGGTCCAGGTGCTTCAAACCACAGACCTGTCTGGGCTATTTGTTACTGCAGTATAACCAAGTCTGTCCTGACTGACACACCCTCTCATTCTTGACAACAGAGAGGGATCCTGAGCTCTAGAAAATGTCTGTGGTGGGTAATCCTTAATCTTGGCACTTGGGATCCATGCCTTAATTACAGAGACTTGCACTTTCTCATCTGTTATGAAAAATAAGTGAAAGTAATTATGTAATTCACAGAGGTAATAAAGTTCAGAAGAAACAATAGTGATACCCATTCCTTAAAGGATTGGGTGAAATGAAATGTGCTTTCTCCGTTATCACCATGAATGGAAATTAGATAGCAAGGCACAAAGGTTTACACAGAGGAATAAACAGATTCCTACTGAGAGACAAGAAATGATCATCAAAGTTGTAATTATGTGAAGGAAAACTAAGCTTTCTACCAAGTAGGATGGGAAAGAGTTCTCATTTACACAAGAGGGGAGACTAGAAGAGTCTGATCTGGGGAAGTTGCTATTAATTATCATAATGAAATAGATGAGAAGACAGAGTGGCCTTTCAAAAAGCCAGGCGTGGTGGTGCACGCTTGTAATCCCAGTACTTTGGGAGGCGGAGACCGGAGGATCTGGGTTCGCGGCCAGCCTCAGTTCTCTCTCTCTCTCTCTCTCTCTCTCTCTCTACCTAGTGAGGCCCTCCGCAACTTCGTGAGACCCGGTTTCAAAATAAAGTATAAAATTAGGGCTGGGGGCGTAGCGCAGAGGTAGAACGCCCCTGCGTTCAATCCCCGGTACCACAAAAAAAAAAAAAAAAAAGAGTGGCCTTTCAAAAACAGGCCCATGCGAATGGCCCGAGGGTACTGAGACCTGTAGTCCAGGACGCGTGGCAGGCGGGTGTGGGGTGAGAGTGGGTGTTTGCCACAGAGAATGAGAGGCCCAAGGAGGGGAAAGCGGAACCGTGACCTTCCCCGGGTGGCTGTTGGCACTGCACCTTGGATTATGTCCTTTGCTTCAGTTTATCAGATCCTGGAAAAATCCCAGGGAAAGGAGGGACCCTCGAACGGGAATAGCCTTATGACAAGGAAAGGCTCTACCAGGGACTTAGGGTGGAGACATACTCCCTGGCACTGGGATGCTTGTGGCTCCTCAAGGAAGAACAAGGCGGGGCTCAAGCCTTGGCCTGGTCAGGGAGGGGACCCAAGGTTAGGGAGAGGGCCATTAGCTGGGAGAGGTGGAGAGGAGTCCTCGTACATCCTGCTGGGCAGATCAGAAGCTCTGAGCAGCAGCCACGGGGGCTTCTCTGCCCTGGACAGTGCCTTAGCTTTCCTCAGCACTGTTTCTTCTTCTGCAAAAGGGAATGCATGGCCAATAACTATTATTTATGATTAGTAATTTTCAGGCTTTGATTCTTCTCTATGACCCAAAAGCTGAGGTCAAAAGTCATGACAGAAGACCCTTGGACTACAGTCAGACCTGTTCTTCCCACATCTTAAGAAGAGGCCCTCCTGAGTCACACAGGGGCTCCTTGTAAGAGTGTTTCTCAGGCTAAGTCACTTTTATATAATGCACACATTCCACCCCAAGCATGCGACATCCAACAAGCCCAGAAAACACTGTACACGGTGGTCAGAAGTCCTGATGCAAATCCAAGTTCTGCCACACCCTAGCAGCCTGTCTGGGGAATTCAACCATCTAACACCATCAAGGTGAGTCTCCTTTGGTTTTAGAATAGGGCTAAGTGCTCCTTCCTGCCCTCGGGGTTGGTTGAAGAATGAGGGAGAGGGTGTATTTGGTTGAGTGTCAGGGCATGGGGAGAGCTCTGTGTAGGTTCACCTTACTATTTCCTCCTCTACTTTCTATAAAGTAAAAGCACCTCTAGTGCAATGTGAAGAACTGCCCCCAGTTTTTTATTGTTTTAATTTAAAAGGGAATATTATACACAGTAGAGAAATAAGGAGCTGCGACCTTTTACGGAGCTCTTTGAACAGAGAAGACTCAAACACGTTTCTTTTCCTCCTGGAAGTGCCAGCTCCAGGTATCAGATCAGGACCGACCCACCTGCTGGGGTTCTGAGACACTGCACTGGATAATCATGCTCCCATCTGATACATAGTGAGTGTCCCATAAATTATTATTAGGAAGCCAGGTATGGTAGCACATGCTTATAATCCCAGTACTTGGGAGTCTGAGACAGGAGGATCAGAGGTTCGTGGCCGGCCTCAGCAACTTAGTGAGGCCCTCTGCAACTTGGTGAGATCCTTTTTCAAAATAAAAAATAAAATAGGGCTGGGGTATAGCTCAGAGGTAGAATGCCCCTGGGTTCAATCCCTAGGACTACAAAAAATTATTATTATGGTTCCTATTATCACCAGGCCCCCCAAAATGGTCTTAAAGGGAAGATGTGCCAATGTTTCCAAAGCGGCAGTAAGGGCAGTCAGAACGCAGCAGCTCCAGCCGGGGCGGCTTTTGATGGGATCCTTCTAAGGGATTATGCCGCTGATTGACGGCCTTGGAGTACTCGCCCCAGACAGGTCTTCCAATTACCCGGCTTGGTTTCAAGAACCCGAATGCGATAATAAGTACATGTCAGTTCCCACAGCCCCGCAGGGTTTGACACTCAGGAGGATGACTGATCAAATGCTATTTTAAAATTAGCCAGCTGATGACCTTTCCATCCCGTTGGGTACTCGAAATGTCAGCATTAACAAAATCATGGGGATGTTCAAGGCTCCTTGTCAGGAATGCAAATCCGGGAGGAGCTGGAAGTCCTTCATCACCAGAGCCTGGGCACACAGCCCTGGGCTGCAGCCCCCGTGAGCTTCTGATGGAAAGCTCTGGGAGTGGAGATGTGAACTGTGTCTGGTTTCAGATGAAGCAGAGATGTGGGCTATCAGTAACGCTAATCTCCCAGATGCAGCTGGGCATCATTCGGGCGAGCCAAATCTTCTCCTCTAGCCAGCCCCTCTGCAGGAAGAAGAAAGTGCAGGGGAGATACGCGGAGAATGAAGCAGACATTTGTCTCAGTTACTTGGACAGAGGGCACGACAGCCTCTCTGAATGCGATCATAAATTCGTGTTTGATGGTCGTGATCGAAGCCCAGCATTATTCTATGCCAGTCCAAACGCTGCATTTAGCTAATGTGGTCTACCCTGATAAACAGGCACCCAACCCCAAGCAGGAGTGCAGCACTGTTTGATGGATTTCCTGAGGTGCAGGTCTGGTGTCCTTACCCATATTTTCGGTTTTCAAGGGTGATTTCTACACTGCTTGAAGTAAGGATTTAGTAAAGAACTTTCAAATGTGTCATTTTTCTTGTGCTACAGGACCAGGAGACGTGGTCTTCCCATGAGTGTGGAAGTGGATCAGCAGCAGGGCTACCACAGGCCTTGAACTTGCTCAAACCACCCCAGCCCAGTCCAGCAGGGCACAGCACAGGACCCCAGGGGAGCAGGCGGCATCCTTGAAGGATGCTCTGGGAGCCAAGTTTCCATTTCAACAGCCAGAGGTTTGGCAACAGACACATTCTGGAGTGTATTTCTCTCCATCGAATGTAATTTGAAAGAAACCATATGGTTTTGTGTAGTTTTATGGGAGACATCCATGCATTCTTTTTTTTGTGTGTGGTATTGGGAATGGAACCCAGAGACCTTCTACCTACGGGTTATACCCCCAGGCCTATTTTATTTTTAATTTGGTAACAAGGTTTTGCTAAGTTGCTGAGAGCCTCACTAAGTTCCTGAGGCTGGCCTTGAACCTCCGATCGTCCTGTCTCAGCATCCCAAGGACTGGGATTACAGTGTGCGCCACCACACCAGCCATGCATTCTTTTGGAGGGGATATCGGTCTGTTCTGTGGCCCCCTCTGAGCAGCATTTGTCCCATCCTTACATCTTCACCCATGGATCATTCCAAGATTCACTGATCTCAGGAGAGGTCATGCAGGCTCTTACGGGCCACCCGCTCTCTTCTGGAATCCGATGCAGTCACCAGCTCTCCATGGGGTGAGGACTTCTGCTGGCCTCTTAGGATTAAGTCCCTAGGCTGAGGTGATGGGGTCTTTGCAATCAAGAGCCAAGTCTCTCAGCTCCGTCCCTCCACCTCAGCTCTGTCTGCTCCAGCTACACCCTTAGCTTTGAGGTGACCCCCTTAGTCAGTCGGGGACCCACGCCTGATCAGCTGAGCTGTCCTGGGGTGCCTTCCAGACTGGCAGCCCAGTGCCAGGACACAGCTTCAATGGGACGGCCGCTGGCTGATCAGCATGCTGGAGCTGGGCCGCTCAGTCTGCTCACTCCTCATCTTCATCCTGGGCCTCAGTGCCCTGTGCACCTTCCCAGCTCCACCCTAAGCCCTTGTTAACCGGGAGTCCGGTTAACAAGTTGTCTGTGTCTCACTGTACCCCAAACAGGCTCACTCTGCTCTTCCCATTTATTCCTGGGATGGTGCAAGGTGAGAGGCACGTTGTGAAAACACACAGGTACACTGGGAAGAGTTCTCCTCAGGAAGGTCTGGATGTTTGATGAATGACTTAGTGATGGTGACCACCTTACTAAGGGTGATGCTGAGTGGGACAGACCAAGTACAGAGAAGCAGAGGGCAGGTGGGCCTGCACACCGCAGACCTGGCTCCTTTGTGCTGCACCCATTTATTGCAACATCCTCTAATAGGTCTCTCTGCTTCCCACCTCCCCAGCTCTAATCCAATTTCCTGTTTCACTCAGAATTTCTGAAAGAAATACCCTTTCTCACCCCCATTTGCAAGATGGCAGGTTCTCTTCTCCCACAGGTTAAAGACAATCTTCTCCAGGAGACACACGGGGCCCTGCGGCACCAGGCTACAGCTGGCTTATCCAGTTTCCTCTCTTCCCAGAACACACCCCAGGGCCCCGTTATCCACTCATGCTAATATCCTGACTCTTCCCCAGGCACATCTCTCTGCCCTCCAAGACACACACACACTTACACATGCGCCAGTGATTCCCTGCTCAGTTCTCTCTCCTGGAACCTCGTGTTCCTGCTTCTGGTCTGAAAAACATTGATTCCCCACCCAGTCTCAGTTCCACAGAGGCGGCCTCCTTGAAGCGTGCTCCAAATCCCAGGGGGGAGCTGCATGTGGGACCCTGGGGCTCCTCTAGGATGGGACCGCCGGATCCTTCCTTCCTCCCAGAATCGGTGACAGAGCTTGGCAATTTGGTACTGTTCTCCTAGATGAAATACAGACAAACACATTAGTGAATGGGATTAGTGCACTGGGTTCTGAGGGTGGATTCCAGAAATGCCTGTTCTTCAACTGAGCACCAGTCTTCTTCCCACACCTGGGAAGGTGCTGGAAAGCTAAGGTCAAAACGAGTTATGCAAACAGTTCTAGGTGGGCAGATGTGACTCGAGTTTGAACTGAAATAAAATTAAATTGGAATAAGTATCCACTCAGGACTTAGTTTTTGTCCAAAAATATAAACCACTGTGATGTGGCTAACAATTTATTCAAATTTCTTAGAAAAGAGGATGCTCATCACTTAAGAGCTGTGGTGTAGGGAGTTATGCCAATGAAGTGCTAACCACAGAATGGTGGTTTTTTTGTTTTTGTTTTTTTGTGATACTAGGGATTGAATCCAGGGGCATTCTACCTCTGAGCTACACACTCAGCCTTTTTTCTTTTTTCTTTTTTCTTTTGAAACAGCATCTTGCTAAGTTGCTGAGGGTCTTGCAAAGTTGCTGAGGCTGTTCTCCAACCTGCGACCCTCCTGTCTCAGCCTCCCAAGTATTAGGATTACAGGTGTGTGTTACCACATCTGGCTTGATCACAGAATTTTTAATCATGACTGACTTCTTCTTGATGAAGGTATGATATTGATCAAACTAACTGCTTAAGCCATCTTGACATTTCTGAGAACAGTGCCTTACGTGGAGAAACCATGTGTCCCAAGGAAAGAAACATGAATGTCCTTTGCATTTCCCCAGTTATTTGTATGACCCATAGTTCAACCAGCAGCAGCGTTTTTCAGGATGGGCGATGGGTGTGGTACTGTCCTGGACTGGTAGGTGAGGAGAGAGACAAAGATGAAGATCACAGTCTCTGTGTTTGCAGAGATCATGGGAAATCCAGAATCGAGTCTTAGTGCAGTGGAATGCTGTGGTGTGAAGAACAGTCCTTTAAACATTTGATACTATTCAGAAGCCAACTTTAGATTCAATCCCAGCTTTTGTTTTTCATGAAAAGTAAAACCCAGGGGGCACAGTGTGATTTTTTTCTTGTGTCTCTGGGTCTTACATCTAGAGTCACTGGAGTGAGCTGAGGTAACTGTGTTCTCCAGTAGACATTTGTCAGAACTTCATTAGGACTGAGCCCTGCGCTGTAGCCAGGGTCACAGACAGGATGTGCCAGGAGTCAGGAGAGTGCAGAGCCCAGGATCTGGTAGGACAGTTTCTGATAATGTGAGAACTTGGGGCACACCAGGGGGCTGCCTCGCATTTCAGAGTCACCACCAGGCGGTCACCTTGACTTTCCTCCTGACTCTGCTATCACCCTCTTGAACTGAAGAGGTCCCTGAGCTTCCCTCTTGCTAGTCCCCACCCTTCCCTTGCTGTCCCAAGCAACACACGTGGATGCTCAGGTCATGCGTCTCGCCAGTCAGATGGCTCCTGCTCCTGGAGATTTGCATCCCAGTTCCAGAGCCTCTGTTTCCTAAGCATCCCTGTTCCAATATTTATGCTTTTTCCTGTGCTCCCTTCTCCAGTCCAAGACTGGAAATTGCTTCCTGGAGGTGTGACTTCTGGGATCCCCTGGGGTCTCCTGTTGGCCTCTTCAGTTTTCCACTATTCAGGTGAAACAGTTTCTGTGAAATTCTCATGGTATGCTGTTTCTTGGACCTTGACTGATATAAAAATTATCTCCAGGAGTGGCCCCAGGAAACACACTCAGGGTGGTGTTCTAGGGTCCTTTGGTCCTGTGCTTTGAGTGGGCCACAGTGCTGAGCTCTTGCAAATGTGAAATGGGATCCTAGCTCCAAAGCACACACTGCCTCATTAGTAATCAGATTACCACCTGTGCTGGATGGGTATGAAGTGGTGATTAGTAAATTCAAGTGACTTGGAGGACTTCTGTGGCACTCATGATAACTCCAAGGACTATGGATGGGATGACTGTTCTGGGATACCCTGAAGTACTGCTAGAAAGACTTAGACAGACTGAAGTTTTGAAACCTTTGGACTGAGTCACACCAACCCAGAAGGCAGAACATTTATGGTAACCACTGAAGACTCTCCTTTTCTTTCTATTTCCAGGCTGGCCTCTCCAACAGCCCCACAGAATGTGAGCTGTGTAGGTTGCAGTTGGATTCACAGCATTCCCAAGATGCTCATGTAAAAGATGGGACGTTGATGGGTAGGAAAAGGGACTGTGAGACTCAGAATGGAAATGCATAAGGGGACATAAAAGAAGCTAAGATCTGTGAACCCCCACTCCATAACCCTGCAATTCCTTTGCCAATGAAAACACCAGCTCACTTGCCCTACTTCTGTGTCTGAGGATACTACCATCCCTTGATCAAATGCATTGTAACAAATTCATCTGGGTGTGTTCTAGTTAGCTTTTCTCTCACGGAGACTAAAATATCCGACAAGTACAACTTAGAGGAGGAAAGGTTTGTTCCACTGTTTCAGAGGTTCAGTCCGTGGTTGGCTGTTCCAAGGCAGAAACCATGAGAGCAGGACAGGTAATGGAAAACATGCTGCTCCTGGTCACAGTGACTGGAAGCAGAGAGAGTGACCAGAGGCATCCATGGACAGATATGGTCCTCAAGGCCACACCCTCAGCAGCCCACCTGCTCCAGCCATGCTCCACTTCTGAACCTTGATGCATTGCCTAACACAGAGCTTTACTGGGGGACATTCCATATCCAAACCATAACACTGGGGCAGTTAGCTTGCCAAGGAATATCTATTCCATTAAGACCCACTCCAACCACCCTGTCTTGATCCTAGATTCATGACTAGGGTCAGACCTCAGCATGAGACAGGGGAAGAAGATATAGAGACTGACCTGGGAAGAGGTAGCTTATCCTCCAAAGGGAAAAAAAGGATGTGTATTAGTTTATGCTGAAGAAACAGATTCTAAGATATCAGAGCAGGGAGGATGGAGAGCAACATTGGAATGGACTGAATCAATGAGTAGAACTATCCTTCCCAGGAAGCCTGGAAATTGTGACTTATCTTGTGTAGTTGGAGGTGGCTCTGATAGTTTGTACAGCTTATTGATGGAAATTTGGGTCCACGGTGGCCTTTATTCCATGTACCTTGGATGACAGAACTCTCCTTGCGTAATATATACAAAAGGATCCAAAATTTTAGAGGGTACAAATGTTGGAAGAGATTTATTACATGTATTCTGCAGAGCCATACAGCCAGATGAGCACCATTATAAGAGTCCTTGACTGAGGCATTGAGAAAATGACTCAGCCAGGGAGCCACATGATCCTTGCAATGCTCAGTAGGGTCATCCCTGTAGGCTAGCAATGACCATGGAAGTGCTGCTGCCTTCTTGATTTCACTGGGGCTTCAGGACCCCACGCAGCAGAGGCTGGTACTGCACTGCCAGAAGCAAGGTGACTGCATTTGCTGGAATGGGTGACAGAAACAAGATGGCAGCCAGGATAGCTTTAACCCCCAAGGAGTCGTGGTAGTGTCTGATGGATCATGGAGGCCCTAGGAATGAAGTAGACAGGCAGTCACCATAACAGTGCTGATCTATGTCTACACAGCAGGAAGAACACCAGGACTGGTGGCCAGGAACCAAGTAGAGTTAGCACATGGAGAAGTACAGTTTCTACAATAAGCCGGTTCCTGGACCAGAAACCTTGTCTAGAGGAGAAGCCTGGATGTGAGGAAGAGTCCTGAAATGCTGTCCCGGAATTCTTCCCCGAGCCCTTTCTAAATGGACCTGGGGTCATTTACTAGAACAACTGTTCTGAATCAAAGGAAATGTCCAGATATTTCAGGTGTTTCTAGACTGCCTTTGAGTTTAAGCCATTCTTAGAGTCCCCATCCCAAGTCAAGCCTGTGTTCTACCATCTATCTTGTGGCCAATGGTAGCTGGGTATTTTGACTGAATTTAGTCTCATTGTGAGCCCAGTGGATTTCTATACCCGCCTTGAGATTTTTCCCTCAAGTTCTAAAATCTATAATTAGGATAGACATTATGGACAATGACAGAACACCCATACCTGCTCCTGACACATGAAATAGTTTATTTTTTTCTGGTGGACAGTAGCATATGGAAGATCCTGAAAATCCCCTACCTACCGGAATATTAAACTGAGATCAACAAATATCCTCAGGGAAAATATAGCTTAGATTCATCACCAAGGATTGGAAGACTCAGGGGTGGTAGTAGAAGTTCATTACTTGTTTAACTACTTTTTTCTTTCTATAAAGAAGGTATGATCTTGGAGAATGATGGGGATTCATATAAATGTGGTCAATTGGTGATGAATTGAAGCTGCTGTTCTGAATATGTTCGCTTTACTGGAGCAAATCAATATAGCCCCTGGAACACACCGTTTAGCTATTGACCTGGCAAATTATTCTTTTCTCTATACCAATTTGCAATTCCACTTCACCAGAAGGTAGCTTGAAACTGGCAGGGTCACCAGTGCACCTTCACGGTTTTGCCTCAGGGCTACATCATCTCTCCTGTTCTCTGCCATAATGAATCCTCAGTGATCCAGTTCCCTTGGAAGTCCAAGAAACATTGCACTGCCTTACTACGTTGATAAAATTGTGCTGATTGGACATGGAGAACAGAATGTAGAGAAAACTCAAGATGCTTCAGCTTTTTAGATGTCAGCCAGAGGATGAGAGAAAAATCTCATGAAAAGTTACAGTATATCACATGATGAAGTTTCTGGAGGTCCGGGGCATGTTGAGGTAGCCCCTCCAATGGGAAGAGCAAGCAACCCAACCTTTCTCTGCCTGCCACTAATGAGGAAGCATGATGCCATTTTGGATTTGGGAGCCAATACATATCACATGTGTGCACTGTGCATACCAAACACTCTGATCTTTCCACTGAATACCCCGTAATACTTCCACCTCTGAATGGGGATTAGGACATGAGGATGCTCTATGAGGAGTCAGGCTGCACATCATGTACTGCGTCGATCAAAGCACAGAGTATCTAGCAAATCGGCATGCTGCAAAGATCCCCGGCACAGATCAGGGTATCAGAGCCTGCACCTCCAACGCAGGAGTTCTCGAATTTTAGCAGCATCAGCACCTCCTGGAGGTTGTTAAAACACAGACCACTGGGTCTGCCCCCAGAGAAATGCCTCATTGAGTCTGGAGTGGGTCCAATAATTTGCATTTCTAGTAAGTTCCCAGGTGGTGATGTTGCCACTCATACAGAGCCCACATGCTGAGCTCCACTGATGTGGTGTTGGGGAGTAAAGATATTCTCTCTCTTGAAGACAACTATTTTCTTTTTATAAATACTCTACATTCCCTGGGGCTGCCTTAACAAGGTATGACAGACTGGGGGACTTAAAATGACAGATGTTTATCGCCTTGCAGTCTGAAAGTAAGGTTGCAAGCAGGTGCACTCTGAAGGTGTGTCTTCGTTCCTTGGATCCAAAAGTTGCATAAGTCTAACCTCAACCTTGTCATTACATAGTATACTCTCTATGTGTCTCTCTTGTCATGTCTTCTTCTGAGGACACAAGTCACATGGGATGGGGGGCCCAGCCCACATATCTTATTCAACATTCTCACTGTTATAATCTAAAACAATTGACCACACAACTTAAAGGAAAGCACATTTATTTCCTTTAATTCCCTGGAGATTCCTGGTGCAATCCATGTGAGGCTGGGGTCTATGGACCTCAGGGAATGGCAGTGGGAATCAGAGAGGGATAGTACATGGGCTCTGCTCCTCATATCATGGAGGTCAGAGGCAAGAGAGAGTCAGCAAGCAAGGGAATTCAAAGACACAAGCAGAATCCCTAAGGCCACACCTCCAGGGACGCACTTTCACCATGAACACCCTAGGAGCCTAAGTTACCACTCAAATAAATCCATTGCAATGGATTTATTTACTGATAAAATTACAACCCTCATGACTCAATGACACCAACTCTGAACACCAATTTATGAGCTCTTCAGGGGACATTTATACTTATAACACCACTGTACTCCAGTATAACCTTACCTTAACTAATTACATCTGCAATAAAACCATTGCCAAAAAAGGATCACATTCTGAGGGAATAATTGCAGATTGAGACATAATTCAACCCAGAACAATACCTAACCATAAGTCACCAAGGGCCATGGGATTTCAGCTTCACCTTCTATGCCATACCATCTGACTCATCAGTCCACTGAGGAAGGTGCAGCTATGATGCCCTGAGTGGAAACAAGAAAAGGCATGCAGGAGCTCAGGCTGGAGCAGGCCCAGCAGGCATGACAAAATTGCACGGGAGATGTCTAGACCTCTTTTGACAGCTACTCCTACTGTGCATCTTCCCCTCTGAGTTCACACAATTGGCTTGTGAAGAGTTTCTTTAGCTCAGTTTGATTTAGGAGGAAAAGTCAGTTCTGGTATGTAGATGGCTCTGCTTGAAATGCCAGGAGCCAATCAGAAATGGACTGCCAACGTGTCACACACTCAATGAAGAGAGTCTGAAAGACAGCAATAAAGGAAACTCCTCCAGGTCAGCAGCAATTTGAGCTCTCTGAGTACTGACTCAGGTGTCCATATGTATGACATACCATTCATTCATGGGTACTGGCTAATGGTTCCTCTAGATGGTCCGGATGTGAGAAGAGCTGTAATACAGGTGACAGGCAGTTTGGGGGAAGAAGAAAGGAAGGTGCTATTCTTGGAACGGACACAGAACCTAAAGATAACTGTGCCCCAGGTGTGCACTCATGAACATGCATCCACTGCAAGACAGGCTCTCAACAGAGTTGGTAGGTGATGTGACACATTTTGGACTTTCTCCATGGGCCAAAATATTGACACTAACATACATGGACTTTATGAAATGCTTTGCCACATCACTTCTGACCAGAAAACTCATTTCAAAGCAAAGGAGTGTGACAACAGACTCATGCCCCTGGCATTCACAGGGTTTAGCACACACCCAGTCACCCAGGAGGGTTGGGTCTACTGGAGAGATGTAATGCACTGTAGAGAATTTAGTTAAAGCTTGTGGAGCTCTGTGTTGCAGAATGCTACATGCACACCTTGATCAACTGGAGTTCCGTGTTGCAGAATGCTACCTGCACACCTTGATCAACTGGAGCTCCATGTTACAGAACACTATCTGCACACCTTGATCAACTGGAGCAATGTGTTGCAGAATGCTACCTGCACACCTTGATCAACTGGAGCTCCGTGTTACAGAATGCTACCTGCACACCTTGATCAACTGGAGCTCCATGTTACAGAACACTACCTGCACACCTTGATCAACTGGAGCAATGTGTTGCAGAATGCTACCTGCACACCTTGATCAACTGGAGCTCCGTGTTACAGAATGCTACCTGCACACCTTGATCAACTGGAGCTCCATGTTACAGAACACTACCTGCACACCTTGATCAACTGGAGCAATGTGTTGCAGAATGCTACCTGC
>PVJS01030228.1:0-24234 GCA_004027185.1 Glis glis | reverse complement strand
AAGAAAGAAAGAAAGAAAGAAAGAAAGAAAGAAAGAAAGAAAGAAAAGGAACCTGTGTAGCAGAAAGAGGGGTTTGATTCTATCTGTGCTGAGCACTTATAAAGTGTTTACTAAAAAGGAAGTCGTGAAAGTCATATGACTTGGGCCTCTTAGTACATTTCCACAGTCTTACGAAAAGACTTCTTCTTTATAATGTGCTGATAGTTGCTATTTTAAAAGTTGTACCTTCCTTTAAAAGGCACAGCATTAAGGAAGGAAACAATAATGAGGTATCTGTCTTCCCTGGCTTACATTATGTTCGATCTTGAAACTCGTGACAAATCAGAAATCCAAGAGGCTAACCGACAGGGAACAACAGCACACTCCTAATGCCATGTTTCCCAGCTTCATTAAAATTCAAAATGCGGAGGAGTTGCTGGAGGGACCTAACAAGAGTGTCCTATAACCCGGAGGCCAGGGAGCAGGCCCCTCCATTGATGGAACTTCCATCAAATGCTGTTTATTTGCACCTAGGGGTTAGGTTACTAATGGAGAGGCCTGCAGCCTGCAGTATTTAGTGTCACTTTGCATATTTGTCAATGAATTAGAAGACAAATAACATTGCCCTGGGTTTAGGCTGGGAGGTTTTGTTATGTTTGAGGGTTCAGATTCATTCTTTTAAAGGGAAAGATTTTTTTAATGTATTATTGAAACCCCAGTCTAATCATGAGAAAAACATCAGACAAATTCTAAAACAGGACGTCCTACAAAATACCTAGCCAGGCTACACGGACTGTCAAAGAAGTCAAAAAAGCAAAGTCTGAGAAACCGTCGATACCAATTTTTTTTTTTATTGAGCAAAAAGAAATGCAATGACCCATATTCACGTCCTTCCCCTTTTAAATTTATGCTCTTACATAATTTTATGGATGCCCTTTTTTTTCTTATTTTAAGAGTGAAGATTAGTCACTCTTTTTTTTTTTTTTGAGGTACCGGGGATTGAACCCAGGGGCGTTCTACCTCCGCGCCACACCCCCGGCCCTATTTTTTATACTTTATTTTGAAACCGGGTCTCATGAAGTTGTGGAGGGCCTCACTAAGTAGAGAGAGAGAGAGAGAGAGCTGAGGCTGGCCGCGAACCCGGATCCTCCGGTCTCCGCCTCCCAAAGTACTGGGATTACAAGCGTGTGCCACCACGCCCGGCTGATTAGTCACTCTTAAAACATACAGACATAAAAAACAAACGAAAAGCCGGGCATGGTGGCGCATGCTTGTAATCCCAGTACTTGGGAGGCTGAGATCGGAGGATCCGGTTTCGCGGCCAGCCTCAGCTACTTAGTGAGGCCCTCCGCAACTTAGTGAGACCCTGATTCAAATGCATAATTGTTGTACATCCACAATTTATTGTGGCTGCCTGCCACTTCACCATATGATGTACTATTTTTATTGGTCAAGTGCATTTTTCCGGACATTAGAGTTCTTTACAGTCTTACAAATTTTATTTTTTATAAATTTCACTCAGCTGAGCATTTTTACTGTTAATTGTCCCATATGTCTGTAATCGTTTCTTTAGCAAATACCTAGAAGTTGGACTTTTGAGTCAAAAGCTACAAATAGTTTCTTAATGTTTGTAAATGTAGCCAAGTCACCCTGCAATGTGTGTTCCTTGTATACGCCAATAAGCTAAGAGTGTCTTAAGAGTGTCTGTCAGATCATTTAAGAGTGTCTGCCAGCCGGGCGTGGTGGCGCACGCTTGTAATCCCAGTACTTTGGGAGGCAGAGACCGGAGGATCCGGGTTCGGGGCCAGCCTCAGCTCTCTCGTTCTCTCTCCCTGTCTCTCTCTCTCTCTCTACTTAGTGAGGCCCTCCGCAACTTCGTGAGACCCGGTTTCAAAATAAAGCATAAAAAATAGGGCCGGGGGTGTAGCGCGGAGGTAGAACGCCCCTGGGTTCAATCCCCGGTACCGCAAAAAAAAAAAAAATAATAATAAAATAAAAAATAAATAAATAAATAAAATTAAAAAAATTTAAAAAGAGTGTCTGCCAGATCATTTTTTAAATTAGCCATTCTACAAAGATACCTAAAGAGATCTTTCTGGACACCATGTTCTTGTCAGAAAAAGCTCACAATATGAAATAATACATGAAAGAATTTTCAAAAGAAATGCTTACATTTTACAACTCTAATATTGTACATTTAAAAAATGTATTGGCTTCTCTCCCTTGTTGCTCTGTTATGAAATATAAATCAACATTATTAAATATAAAACATACTAAATAATAAAGGAAAAACAGATAAGCATCGGTAGCTAGCTATCTGTATTTTTACACTTCCCATAATAATAGCAACAGGGCTTCAATTAAAATCAGTTACCATGCAAGTTTATTTTGGTAAATTGGTAACTTGAAAATTGATCACTTGAACTTACTGTGCTTTATGTACAACAGTAAATATATGTAACATAATAACTGTACACGGAATGATGTGGCCGGAAGAATGAACCAGGTAGGAAATGATACTTTATTTTCTGTAGGTCAGTTTCTCTGGCTCTGATCCCTGCCCCAGGGTTTTAGCATTTGGAGAAATGCAAACTCAGATATTAGTGTCAGTCCCAGGGGCCTGTGTGGAACCTTCCAGGGGTCCTTGCAGGTCCAGGGGCCCCTGCAGGACTCAGGTTCCTAGGGGCTGATACACTAAAGTCCTGCTTCCCCTCCTTGCTCTGGGAATAAGCCTTTGCTCCACCCAGATTTTCTGCCTGCTCTGGGAAGCACACCAGGTGTGATCAGGGTCAATCCCCTGCCCCCACTCACTCTTCTGCAAATGAAAATCAGGTTCTGAGGAGAGGAGGCTTCTCTTTCCAAGCCCTATACAACTTCTACTTCCTCAGGCAAAATCCCCCAAAGCAACAGCTGCCTGCTGGCATCCCAGAGAGGGCAATAGACAGAGGAAAAAGAAGACACAAAATAGTAAGTCAAACTTTCAACGTTAAAAAATAATAATAAGTTCCCCAGAGAAGGATCGTGCCTGTCCTTAGTGTAGATGGTGTTATCAGCAACCCAGAAATTACTTTCCAGCCATCTCAATTTCCCAGGAGTCAGTCGATAAGGAGGAAAGGTAGTCTTTGAATACAAGATATGCACAGGGAGCGTGTGGACTTGGAGCCAGCTTGAGTTTGCAAGGTTTCCCATCAGGGTCTGCACACGTCCATCTTCACATGCGCAGGCTGTGCTGAGGGGGACGTTTGACAGCAGGAGGTCGACTCTGTTTCCACCAGGACCTACCTCCAGCCTCCACATCCTTAGCTGCTAGTGTTTGGCACTGGTCTTCTCCCTTGGGTTTCCCCGAATGCAAGGGGGAAGCTCCAAGATCAGTGCAACAGATAAGCTTGTGCAGTGGAGAGCACATGGAAGACCCACAAGCCTTCCCTCCTGCGTTGACGTCTCCTCCTGGAGCTCCTTAGAGACACACTCGAATTTTATGCCCCAGCAACGTACTGGTCACAGAAGGAGTGTCCCACCCAGCCCTAAGAAGGGATGCTGCTGGAGCAAACCACACACAAGAGTGTGCATCTGCAGCAAGCTAAGAGCTGTGCCTCCTGCCAGCTCGGGAGTAGGGTTTTCCAAGAGCTTCTGTGCCTTGTCTCCTCACTAATGCAAGATGACTTTGCTTACACGAAAAGGCAGCCATGACCCGGGGGAGCTGTCTGAGGGTGGGGTCCACATGGCTCCAAGGGGTTCTGGAGTATCCCTTGAGCGGGGAGGCATCTGTGTGCACATGTGTGTGCCCCATACTGGATTGAACAGTTCCAAAGCCAGGCCTCATTCTGCCATTTACTCCGGCATGCGAGTGGTGCCATTTCTCCTACTCTAAGGGCGACCACAGTTAAGAAACTGAGCCAGATCTTTGCAGCCATTAGAAGCCACTGTGGGAACGGAAATACTCGCAGAGGAGACTGGGTTCTACCAATGGATCAAGTAACCCAGCTGTGTCCTTACACAGAGAAGGAGCATGGTGCTTGAAAAGTATTGAAATCTCTGTTGGCTGAGCTGAATTCCACGGTAGTTGTGTCTAAAGTTGAATTTAGATTCTGCCTCTTGTCCACATGTGGCTAGGCACATACTCTGTGGCCCCTGCCCTCACCTGTCAGTTTATTCATGCTGGAAATAGATGAATCTGTGTAAAACATGAGTTTTGTCCTAAAAATAAAAGGATGGTACACTAAAGGTATGTGATCAAGCACTTCCTCCTTTAACTTCAATATTTTTGGCACAGGGACTTAATCTTTTACATCTCCTATATTAATATTCTCATTGAATTTTATTTGAATGAATGGATGGATGAAAACTTTAATCCATATTGAGTGCCAATTCTATCTGATTTTCTTAGCTATTTAGGACACTTTTCTTCACTTTGATCCAATTAGTCAAAACTAAGAGAACCTGCCCAATCAGCTAGGTGCATTTCCCTCTCAAGAATTAGATCTCTTTTCGGCCCCTAGCAGAATTTTGTTAAGAAAGATCTAAGCAATGTCCTATCACATATAAACTTAGTAGATAGATCTATATTCCTATGCGCAATAACCTTGTTTTTTACTTTGAATTCAAAGCTTCGAATACTTTATGAAGTATTTTGTTCTTAGACCATAAGCAGGATAATTAGCATGACTTATCCCAAAACAAAAGCATATGAGATTTCATAGGAGTTCTCAATTCGATCTAACTTTAAGCATTCTTTATTATTTATAAAAATTGACCCTGCAACATTTTGTGATGATCACCACACTTTGTGACGGTGACCTCTTCGTTTTGTCAGAAACAGAAATGCATGAAGCTACTTCTAAAGGATTTCAAAGATAAGTGCCTTTAAAACTCACAAGTGACCACTCATAGAGCAGTCATTAAATCCTGATGAGAAGCCAATCAGGTTGGGTAGATTTATTTAGGAGATGACATACTGCACCTAGAACATTCTTTCACACATCTTTTTTTTTTTTTTTTTGATGGATGGATGAGCAAACTTAAGGAGTTAATGGGCAGATAAAAGTTGAAATGGGAAAGGACGGTAACGTTAAGACAAGCTAAAAGCCCTTTTGGACCACGGTTCCCAGCGCTGCCTCCCCAGCCAGCGTTCCCCTTGTGAACTTTTTGTGTTTCATTCATTTTGCTGGAATTGGAAATGGAGAGGCCAAGAAAAGGCCATATCCTGCTTCATTGACTCACGCTATCCTGTAAGCGAGTTTAATGGGTTAGAAGTTAATACCAGTGACAGTTGTAAGAAAAGTTACCAAGTGTTTCCAGGGCCTGGAGAGACTCCCTGTGGCTCTGCCTTCTTTGGCTTTCCTTCTCCTCTCCTTTTCTCTTATCTGTGGAAGCTTCCATGACAAACGGGGGTACCTATTAGGAAACAAAGGCTGGCCACTGATAGAAGTGCGCTGGGCCTCATTAACTGAGGGCTCTGTGCAGGAACTTGCTGCAATTACAGCTTCAAAGAGACCCTCAGCGAACAGAGAAGCACTCAAAAAGAGAAACCAAATTGCCTTTGGATTTGCAAACCACTGTTTTCTCTGATTTGCCCCTAAAAGAGGGTGGTTTCTAGGGGAGTGGCCCCCTCAGTTGAGTTCACCCTTCTCGGAGTGGCTTCTGTTTTGACCATTTTCTTATATCACTTTCCAGCGTTTCTTCCAAAGTACCTTCTGAGTCCCAGGAAGGGAGACGCCTCAGATGAGTGGAATTTTCTTCCTGCCAAGTGAGCACAAGAAAGGGTTTTTCCCTCTCTCTCTCCAAGCGTGCACTCCTTATCTGTAGTTTTACATTTTGTTGAGGTATTGTATACAATCATGCACGATTCAAAGTTCACAGCTCCTTCAATTTTCAAAGACTCTCATATACCATACACTGGGGCCAGGAAACAGCACGTGGCCTGCATGTCGGTGTCCTGGGGCTGCTGAAACAGAGTCCCACCAACTAGGTGGCTACACACAGCAGGAATGTATTCGCTCACAGAACTGGAGACCAGAAGTCTGAATCAAGGTGTTCTCAGCGTTGCTCCTTCCGGACGCCCTGGGGGAAACTTCGTCTCAGCCTTTCTCCTGGCTCTGGGACAGCTGGCAGCCTTGGCTGTCCTCAGCTTGGACGTCATCACTCCTCTCTGCCTCGTCTTCACAGGACCTTCTTCCCTGTGTCTCTGTCTCTGTGTGCCCTCTCCTCTTCTTTTAAGAACACTAGGCAAACTAGATTAAACTTGAGCAAATCTGCAAAGACCCTATTTCCCAATATGATTGCATTCCCAGGTGCTGGAGGTGGGATTTCAGCATATTTTGGGGGGAGGCTTCATAATTCACCCCAGAACAAGTGCTTCCAATACCTCCTCATTGTCTTTTCCCTTCACTTCTCTTACCCCTGTTATAATTAGATATACAATGTCCCCTAATGAGCTCATTTGTTAATATTTGGAGTTGATGTAACTGAGTCTTGAGGGCTCTGATCCCAGCAGTGGATAAATTACAGTGGATTTATCTGGGTATGGCCTGGGAGGAGTAAATCCCTGGGGTACAGCCTTGAGGATTATATATGGTTCCTCCTCTCTCTCTCTCTCCACCTTTCTTGCTTCCGGCCTCCATGATGTGAGATCCGTGGTCCCCGGCCTCACATGGACTGAACCTGAGACCGTAAGAAAATCAATCTTCTTTCCTCTAAGTTACACAGTCAGGTCTTTAGATTATGGCTGTAAGAATGCTCACCAGAACACCCCCAATGGCGACCACTCTCTTGACTTCCAGTAACGGACATGTACTTCCTTTTGAGCTTTATTTAAGTTGTACATTCCAGTTCTTTGTGATGTAACATGATTTTTGAGGATGACTTCCTAAACTTTAAGGGTCACTCAGATTCTCTGAACAGGTCCCACCACTGACATTCCTGACCAGTAACCTATTACATACATGGCATCGAGTTTTCAAAATAAACCTATCATAACAGCAATCACTACGGAAGAGAAGAAAGCAAAGTCTCCTTATAAAGCAATAATTCCATAGCAGTGTTAGAAATATAAGCGAGCGCACGAGACCCATGCATCAGGTGTGCAAGAAATGGAAGAGTTTGTGTTGCTCAACTCACCTGTTTCTCATCAGGACAGTAGAGCCTCAATCTCAGTCCACTTCATGTTTCTGTAGCTTTCCTACAGGCTGCGTCTAAGCATGGGGAGTGGAGCCCCAGGATGTGCTGTGGGACTTGCATCTCTTGAGATACATGTGGGCCTATCTGATTGTGGGCTGGCAGTCCACCTGTACACCAAGACATGACCCTCATTTCTGTCCCTTGGCCTCTCTGGTCTTGGAGCTGTCTCCTGTATTCCTGAGGCCTTTGAGAATCTTCCTGCCATTATGTCACCGAGGGCCCTGGAATCACAGAGCTGTTTCTTTGTTCCTGTCTGCCTTGCGTTTCAGCCTCCAGAGCTTTGGCTGGGCGTCCTGCATAGAAGCAGGTTGTAGACGCCCTGTCTGGGTGTCATACGCGCATCTGCTCATATCCCATCCCCTTCATTTCTCAGCCCAGGAGAGATGGGAACTCAGCCTTCTTCTTTATGTCTATCATCCTTCCAATCATTTTGTCTAAGCATCAAATCTTCTAAGTTTTCAAGAAGTTTTTTCCCCAAAAATATACCTCTATTTTAAGCCAATAAGCCAGCACTGCCAACTTGGTTGTATAAATTTGGACACATTACTTTTTTTCTAACTAAAGAATTTCTTCGCCGGGCGTGGTGGCGCACGCTTGTAATCCCAGTACTTTGGGAGGTGGAGACCGGAGGATCCGGGTTCGCAGCCAGCCTCCACTCTCTCTCTCTCTCTCTCTCTCCCTGTCTCTTTCTCTCTCTCTCTCTCTACTTAGTGAGGCCCTCCGCAACTTCGTGAGACCCGGTTTCAAAATAAAGTATAAAAAATAGGGCCGGGGGTGTAGCGCGGAGGTAGAACGCCCCTGGGTTCAATCCCTGGTACCTCAAAAAAATAAATAAATAAAGAATTTCTTCTTCTGTAAAGAGGGGGAAAGATCAGTGTCCACCTCATAGGGTTTTTTTTGGGGGGAGGGGATGTAAATTAACTGACCTTATCTAAATTTAAAAACACTTAAAACTGTGTCTGGCACATAGAGAGACTCTGTAATGTAATTTATTAATAATTTATTTACTAGCAGCTGAAATGGGAAGTGAAGGACAAAATGACAGGGGTGGGGGGAACACTCAATTCGCAAATTAACATAACAAGTCATTATTTCCTAAACTTAAAAAAAAAAATTCCGCCGGGTGTGGTGGCGCAGGCTTGTAATCCCAGTACTTTGGGAGGCGGAGACCGGAGGATCCCGGTTCGTGGCCAGCCTCAGCTCTCTCTCTCTCTCTCCATGTCTCTCTCTCTCCCTGTCTGTCTCTCTCTCTGTACTTAGTAAGGCCCTCTGCAACTTCGTGAGACCCGGTTTCAAAATAAAGTATAAAAAATAGGGCCGGGGGTGTGGCGCGGAGGTAGAAGGCCCCTGGGTTCCATCCCCGGTACTGCAAAAAAAAAAAAAAAAAAAATTCCGAATCCAATAACAGAATGTGGACGCGGAGAGCCTGATCAAGAAGCCAAGAGTACTATGCTAATTACACAGCAGTCTGCTGTGAGTTTGGGGGCGACCCACAGGGTGTCCTGAGTGGAGGGTTCCCCACCAGGAGGTGAAAAGCAGACAGGGACGTCACCACAGAGCACTGATTTCAGTGAGCTTAAGTCATTCAACAAAGAGAAAGCGAAGGCATCCCTTTCCCCTGGAAGGAGAAGCAGCAGCTTTTGTGAAATGGTGATTAACTTTTGAGCCAGCACAGGCTTGGCCAATGAAGCCGAAGCCAGGGGTTGTCAACACAGCAATTAGCCCTCTGGGCTGAGTAAACAGAAATGGGGAAGTGGTTGCTTTTAAAGGGCTCCTTTCATCTGATCACTTTCAGCTGAGTGGAGACACCACAATGAAGACTTAGGGAGCACTTGGTTTCACTGAACCTCACCATCGCTTTCTCGGTAAACACTTTGTTTACAGTGTCACATACCCAGTGGGTGAGAATAAACATCGAGAGCGCACCTGAGGGATTGTGCACCCAATGCATCGGTGGCCATCTCAGCTAGAGCGCCAGGAAGCCCATCCAGGGGTCTATCCGGCTCAGTGAGTCATATTCACCAGAACTCTGGGAGGCATTTTTGAAAGACAGAATTAGTGCCCAACTGGAGAAGGTCGGGGTGTAGCTACGACATAGCCAGAGGGATTTAGATTATATGGAGGTAAAGAGAACTCACGGGCAGGAGGAGTTACTGAGCATGGGCAGGGGGAGCTAGCAAAGACAATTGTAGGATCTTCTTCATAGATGCTAAAAAACTGAGAGATAGATCTGTGACTGGTGCACACCGATGCTTCAAATTAAGGTGTGTGAAGTAGGTGATGCAGGCACTCTGCGAGGGGCTCTGGCTCTCTGGACTACAATGATCCTCAAGATACGAACATTGAGAAGTTGTATGATGCTTGGACTTATTTCAAACTCGCTGCAAATCTTAGGAGCTGGATTCCAGGTTTCCATTATCCCAGCTACTTTTATATCTACTTTGTAGGATGTCACTTAGAAAAGAATTTGGTGACTGTTGCAGAGACGAGCAATGAAAAAGAGGTATATTAAAATGGTCACATGACCATGACATTTATTACATGCGATGTGCTGTAAGTCAAGAATTCCCTAGAAATTGCTTCCCCGGCCAATGACAAACGAGAAGCTTGGGTGCATTTTGTTCTCTCTGGTTACAGTAAAGTTTTAAGATATCATTCAGTGTAACCATTAATATTGTATGAAATAATATTTCATATGTTGGGAAAAAGTTTATGACATACTGGATTTAAAAAAGCGGGTTATCTAATAGTAAGTACATTATCTTTTTAAATGGACATTTTTATTATTTATTTTTGTATTAGGGATTGAACCCATGAGGCTTTCTGCCTCTGAGCTACACCCCCAGCCCTTTTTCACTTGAAACAGGGTCTCACTAAGTTACTGAGTCTAGCCTCGAACCTGCGAGCCTCCTTTCTTAGCCTCCCAATTATTGTGATTATAGGCATGCGCCACCATGCCCGGCTAAAAATAAACATTTTTATAATCACAAGAATAATAAAAGAATTGAAGAACATAAATGAATATATTAGCAATATCTCTCAACCATAGGTTTAGAGGTGGTTTCTTTGTTCTCTCCCTTTCTTACATTTTCTAAATTTTTTATAATGAATATGTATTTTTTTAAAAAGAAAAAAAGCAGTTATAAAATAAAGAGCATTGTATGTGTAGTGAGAAATAAATAAATATTCCCCAAAAGATATGTTACCACGAAGCAAGATATTTCGTTTGGTAACATCTACAGTGAGTCTAATTTGTACTCCTGTCATCTCCTAAACCTGTCCTCTTGCTTCGGTGGAAGCAAATAAATTTGTGTGGACTTAGAGGAGAGGTGATAACATCTACAGTGTTTAAAAATATCATCCGGCTCAGCCAAATGTTTCAGAAATAGCCTGGCATTTCAAAGTATGATAAGTCACTTGGGTGGGAACTTACTTTGACAAAATAGCACTACCCTGACTAAAATTTTGCCATATACCCAAACTCAAATGTATCCAACGTGCCTTGTAAATACAGTTGAACTTTACTGAGGTGGGCTCCAATAATATGGCATCTGTAAAAGTGTGAACCAGGAATGAGCCAAATTTTGACCTTAGCAAAATACTTCTCCATAATTCAAATAAATGACAGCGCCGATATTTAAAATTTATGAAAATCTTTTCAAACAGCATCACTTTTGTATTTATTAAAGTAAGTTCCTTATGGAATACTTATAGGCCTGACTTAAATTATATATACTTAGCAGTAATAAATTGTGGTTTTCCATTCAAATATAGCATAGTTTTTATACGCATTAATTTACATAACACTTCTACATTAGAACCACAGAATGATCATCAGAGAGCTGGGAGGCATGTTAGTTGCTATCTAGATAAAACTCTTTAAAAGATCACCAGTAAGAGGGTGGAGCTTCTATATATGTGTTTTATAAGTAGAAACTAATCATCAATATTTATTTAATGAAAACTTACTGAAATGAAGATTGGATCATTGCCTGAGCTGATTGCCTAGACCTGGAAAAGGGACAGTTCTAGGTCCCTTAGGGTCCACTTGGGGTGGGACGGGACCAGGACAATAGGAATGAAAGAAGAAATGTCGGATTCTTTATGGGGATGCAAGGATGTATGTTTCATTCCCCAGAGTCCGGTTTCGGGAGGCTGAAACCTTCTTTTTTTTTTAAATTTTATTATATTAGTACATCGCAATCATACATCTTGAAGGATTTCAGGGTGATTGATGTATAACATGCACTCATTGGTCAATTAGCCCTCCCCAATTCTCACCCCTCTGTCTCCCCCCTCCCTCCTTCCCATTTTCAGCATAGTAGTTGACTTTGATATCTTTGTATAAGTCCATCCGGTGCTAGGGGTGCGGGGCGGGAGAGCCCTGGGCCCCGCCCCCAAAGCTGCCCCCCCCCGGCACTGGGGACACGGGGTGGGTGAGCCCTTGGCCCTGCCCCCAGAGAACCACTTGGGGCAGGTGATCCCTCAGCTCCGCCCCTGGAGAACCCCTCACCATGGCACTGGGGATGTGGGGCGGGGGAGCCCCAAGCCCCACCCCAGAGTGCCCCAGTGCTGAGATCAAGGGAGGCTGAGCCACGTCCCTGCACAGGAGGGACCACAGACAAAGAGAGAAAACCCCAGATGAGTGAAGAAGGCGAACTAACTGGGGGAGACGGGAGGGAAGGAGAGAGAAACAAACTGAAAGCTTCTTAGAGGAGCCTCACAAACCAAGAATCTCTGAGCCCCCCAAGTGTGGCTTCCCTCCCAGCACCACCTACACCTAGGCCCCATCAGAGCTAGGGAATCATAAACTGTGGGGTGAGGCCCAGCAGTCTGTGCTTTCCAGCCCTCCTGGTGATTCTGACGCACACTCAAGACCAAGGGAGGTGTCAGGGAAGATAGAAGCCAAGATCTTTAGTAATTAGTGCTCCACCAAATGTCCTTTTCTCTCTCTGGGCCCGCAGTGGAGCTGTGTTTGCCTTAACACAGTTAGCTACAGCTATGTGATTTGCTTGGGCCCATAAAGTGTGAATGAAAATGACATGTTTCATGTTCAAAATGACAACCGCTATATCCTCTCTGGGCCCCAGAGTGATGTGGAACATAGCCCCAGATGACCACCGATGGACATATAACTAAGCATGAAATAAAATTGCTTTTTAAAGCCCCTAGTCCTAGTTACTGCAACATCACATAGGCCATCCTGACTGGTACAATAGGCCTGAAAACTGGGCACTATGCCCAGATCATGACCCCAGTGTAGTTGATGTTATGTACACCTTAGGCACAATTTTCACAGCCAAGTAGCATGAGAACATTCCTGGAATTCCTAAGAAAGAAGAGGCAGGGCTGAAACAGAGAAGACAAGAGAACTGGCTGGGGCAGACTGAATATTCAAAGAAGATGATCGAACTGTGGTTCTCATGACCCTGCAGTGCACTAGGTACAACATAACTACTCGCAATGTGTAGATGTAAAGCTCAAGGACCAGGCAGCACGGAGGCCCTCAGCAAGAGGCCTTCCCACTGACTCCAAGATGTGAGCCCAGCAGGGAAGACAGGGCACTCACTCACTCAGAATCAGAACTGATGGAGTGAAACCATGACTGACCGCAGGACCTTGAATCTGACCTTGAGTTATCTTCTGCAGAGACAAGGCTCTGTTGTTAAAATGGAATACAGAAAGCTACATCTGTGTACATCTGATTGATGTACATATAGACATATAGATATATAGATATATAGACATATAGATATATATAGATATATAGACATATAGATATATAGAGATATATAGACATGTAGATATATATAGATATATAGATATATATAGACATATAGACATATAGATATATCGACATATAGGCATATATATCATATAGTGCCATACATATATGGCACTAGGGACTGACCTAGGGGCATTCTACCTCTGAGCTACACCCCCAGACTCATTCGACTTTAAAACAGGGTCTCCCTAAGTTGCTGAAGATCTCACACGTTGCTGAGATTGACCTCAAACCTGTGATCCTCAGGTCTCAGCCTTCCAAATGCTTGGATTACAGGTGTGTGCCACCACACCCAGCTTATGACTATAATTTTTAAAATCTAGCTCAGGAAGCAAGAACCAACTAGGTATACATCAAAGAGATGATTAAAGGAGAAAGTAACAGGGCAATGGGATAAGGATGGCTTGGGAGGCGGAGCCACCTTAGAAGAGTGGTGCTATATGGCCTCTTTGGGAACTGGCGCTGTCATTACATTTTGAGCTGAGTCCTGCATGGTGGGAAGGAGGCAGCTCCTGGAGGGTCTGGGGAAAGTGTGATCTTGGCAGAACCAAGGCAAGTGCAAAGGCCCAGAGGTACGAGTGCCTGTTCAAGAGACACGAAGAATACCTGTTTCTGCATGCCCAGTGGTCTTTCTCCTCCAGGATTCCCAAGAGAAGAAAGCCAAGTGGGAGAGGATCTGAGAGCCTGTTTCCTCAGTTCTCTCAAGTTTGGTACATTCTAGAAGAGAAGGCATCATGCACAACACATGCCTTATGGCACTGCGGGTTCTTTCTCTGGAAGAGCCCAGCTGAGAAGGGCTGGCCGGAGACTGGGGAGTCAGAGAAGGAGGCCGGGCCAAGCAGGGATTTGAGGTTTTATTCTATGTATGGAGGCGAGCACCAGATGGTTGTAAAGAGTGGGCTGGCAAATGATGACTTAGGTTTGGAAAAGATCAATGGCCACTGCTTAGAGAATGGACTGTGGAAAGACAAGAAAACAGAAGCTCGGGTCAGGCGGCTTCTGTATTATGGCAGAAGAAAGATGAGGAGGCCAGACTTGCTGGAGGGAGATGGTGAGAACAGTCAAATGTAGAATACAGTTTGAATGTAGAACCAGACTTCATTATGGGCGTGCCACGGGGCCAGGTTAGGGAAGCTGGAAGGAAGTCATAAATCAAGTAGGATTTCTGAGCACCTTGGGATTGGGGATGCCCTAAAGGACATGGGGAGTTTAGGGAAGAGCAGATCCAAGGACAGAAGAGGCATGAGAGATGCCATGTCGACAGCCAAATAGATGAGTTTGGAGCTCAAAAACAAGAGGCAAAGTCTAGGGATATAAATAAGAGAATGATGGGACTATTAAAGCTTTTGAACCATGCAATTGGACG
Source organism: Glis glis (assembly GCA_004027185.1). Classification (NCBI taxonomy): domain Eukaryota; kingdom Metazoa; phylum Chordata; class Mammalia; order Rodentia; family Gliridae; genus Glis; species Glis glis. Next base: position 9,928 of record PVJS01030228.1, on the reverse strand, counting down.
AGATCACGAAACACTGTCAGTTTCTCTTTGAAAGTTCCACAAATCCATTGCTTCCTCTTCTTTCTATTACCATTAATCTTTGTTTCCCAAAAGACCCACTCTAATGCTTCTGTACCCAAAATGTGGTCTCTCTCCTCAGCAATCCTTCTTGCACATGACTACGCCATTCATCTTCCTGTGCACAATTGAATCTCTTTTCTTCAATAAAAACTGAGTACTCATTACGTGCAAACCTCTTCGCTTGGTGCTTTGGCCAGTTCAAAGATGAATAAGAAATAGGTTCTTACATGGGAGGCTCATGGTCTATAGAAATGATATGTGTCAGGGTCAAAAGTGATCAGGGCAAAAATAAACATGATGGGCATCTTGGGAGAGGAAGAAGGGACTTTGAGCTTTGTGGATCTGGAAAGATTTTATTTGGAAATGATGTTCCAGTCGGAGCAAGAATTATTTCTTACACTCGCTGATGAAAGTTCACGCTCTTCCATGATCCCAGTCTTTCTGAGTGTCCTTACCCGACTCCTCTCCCACTCTCTGGCTTTGAACATTGGGATTTTTAAGGATTCGGTGTTAGTCTTTTCTTTGTGCAGTGCTCATTCCCTTGGCAAGCAGACCTATCTGATGGCAAATCCATCATGTCACCCCAGCTCCTTCCCCACGTAGCATTTTGTAAAATGAAAATCGGATCCTGTTGGTGTCTGCTGAAAGCCTTTCAGCTCTACTGCTTGTTAGGATTAACATTCAAAATCTGATCTCCATTCCATCTTCGCTTCCCTCCTCTTCACTCTGGATTCTAACCACTGGTTTCCTCCAATGCGGAACGCATGCACCACTATGCCCAGATGAACTCTTTTTTAAATATACTTTTCTTGGAGCAATGGAATCATACATCGTGATGAGGTTCAATGTGATACAAACACACGTGCACACAGCACTTGACGTCATTCTGTCTGTATCCCATCCCACTGCCTCTCTCCCCACATACGTGTTAGTAAGATTGCTAGCCAGGCATGATGGTGCTTACCTGTAATCCCAGTCCTTGGGAGGCTGAGACAGGAGGATCGCAGGTTCTAAACCAGTATTGGCAATTTAGTGAGGCTCTCAGCAACTTAGTGTGAGACCTGGTTTCCAAATTAAAAAAAAATATATATAGGGTTTGGGGTATAGCTCGGAGGTAGAATGTCCCTGAGTTGGATCCTCAGCACCAAACACAAAAAACAAAAAGCAAAAAAAAAAACAATGGTAGTAATACCTTCCCCAAACCCCTTCAACTATTCTACTGGACTCTTCTTATTTATCTTAAGTCCCTTTTGTTTCCTATTTTCTCTCTGTCTTCCACATATGAGAGAAAACATTTGACCCCTGACTTTCTGAGCCCAGCTGATCTCAGCGTAATGGTCTCTAGTTCCACCCATTTTCCTACAAATAAACGGAAGCAAGCTGCTGCTTCCCCAGTTCCCTGACTTGACTTTGTGCTCCCTCCCTTCTTACACACACCCCACCCTCTGCCACCCAGTGCAGTTTCTCCTGTGATGTTGCACCTGGCATCTATACCTATTAAAACTCTAGGCAGTTGGAAGAGCTAGTCTCTCAATCCCCTCTTGACCGTGATGTCCTCCCCTCCTCTATAAACCTGTACTGCCCCTCAGAGTTGTGCTAATTGCAGGGATCAGCACTGCCGAGCTCTGCGACGACGATCTGGATGGATGATCTGTATACATGCATTGCCTCTCACTTGCCGATTTCTAAGCTCTCAGATAGTAAGGACTTCATATTCCATAACTTTGCGTGCACTGACCACACTTACCCTAAGACTTCAGAAGTGGGAAAGTATTTAAATCACACTTGCAAAACGAATGGTCACCCAGAAAATGGTCACCTAAAGGGCAGATATTACTTGGAAAATTCTCAACTGGAGAACACCTCATTCGTACACGACACTGGATAAAAACTTCCCATTCTTGCATGGGGACTATGATTTCCAATGAGCCAAAGAAGGATTTTCCTTTTCCCTGATTTAAGCAACCTAGTCGTTCCTGGCTCTCTGTCATCAGACTAATGGGATCCTGCTGGAGTCGCAAGAGCCGATAGCCCTCGCATGGCCAGGTGGTGGGGGACCAACACCAGGTCCTGGGAGGATCACTTGGAGATAGGTAGCTGCTCCACTCATAAGGGAGTATCAGATGAAGAAGAAACAGGCATCCAGACCATCCACAGATATTAAAAGGACTCTCTGAGGGAAGAGAAATTAGATCTATTCTCAATGGCCCCCAGGAGCCTTCCCAGGCAGAATGAATAGACACCACAGGGAGAGAGATGTTTACTTAAGACAGAGGAGAACATTACAATCTCCAGAGTTCTCCAGTGATAGAATGAACTGTCTTTGGAGGTATCGAGTCTCCTCTTACTTCAGGCATTCAGCAAGAAGTTATATAAATATTTAACAGGACTACTACGGGAGATTGCAAGCTCTGCAAGGTTGGACGCAGCCTCCTTCCACCCCCGAGAGTCTTCGATTTGACCATAATAACAGCTGAAGTGCACAGAGCACTCACCACAGGCCAGGGCCTGTGCTAAGCAGTCTACAGGTCTTACCTCATTTCACAGTCACAATAACTATTATTACACCTGTGACTAAAGACCAGAAAACTGAAGCACAGACACATGAAATAATTCGCCTTAGTTCCCACAATTAGGAAGAATTTGATACCAGGAAATCTTTTTCCAGAGCCTGGCCTTTTATTTTGCCTTTTGTAATCGTACGACAGATCTAAGTCCAAAGTGGAAGAGGCCTAGCCTGGCCAAGAAAATAATAGGTGAGGGAAGTGGGGTGATCTTAGGAGGGGTGTGCTCGGAAAGTGCCATCTTGTGAGCCTTTAACGATGGCTTTAACAGATGGCTCAAGATGCTGGCTCACAGTCCCATGTGATGAGCACAGGGCAGAGTCACTAAAGAACACTGTGTCATAGCATGACCCCTACTACACTTTGAGAAAATAAAGCAGTATATTTTAATTTTTTCCTTCCTTCCTTCCTTCCTTCCTTCCTTCCTTCCTTCCTTCTTCCTTTCTTCCTTCTTGTATTAGGGATTGAATTCAGGGGCATTCTGCCTCCAAGCTACACTCCAGTCCTTTTTATTATTTATTCTGAAACAGGGTCTTGCTAAGCTGCTGAGGCTGACCTCAAATTTACAATCCTGGGATTACAGGCATGGGCCACCATGACTGGCTTAATTTTTCTTATAAATTAAATTCCGTGTACTTTGTCCACCATGGAAACATATCTCTGAAGCATGGTGCTCCCAGAAAGAAAAGAGAAGGTGCCATCTGAAACCAAGAAAAATATGTAAGGTAAGGAAGAAGAGGACATAATTTGGGGGTGATCCTAATGACAAGAAGCGGAAAGACAGCTCTTTTGAAATAGTTGGAGGAAAAGAAGAAGGAAGAGAGAAGTCAACAAAGCGGCCTCACAATTGAACCCTGAGGGAGCAAGGTAGAAACACCCACTATGTTAAGGCTGACAGCTCTGTCACCCAGCTTCCCATTCCGGTCTCTGGGAGGGAACCACCCTACACAGTATCCCTGCATCAGTGCAGGAGGCAGGGGAGAGCCCCTAGAGATGTAGAAGTTACTAAGCCTTCCTGATAGGGGATATGGAGAGTGACTGATAGCAAGGGAGCCACACAGAGGTCCCCTCCAAGGGGGTGAGACTGCCTCTAAAAGCCAAAGGGTGGAGCCCAAGTTATAAGTCAGTGTAGGGTTCTGCTGGGCTCCACAGATGTTATACACCAACAACGGCAAGAGCAAGATGAACTCATCAGCAGGGGAGATGGGAAACACTGGCCATGGTCAATAGCAAGAGAAAGAAGTCCGTCAGAAGTAGACTCCAGCAGCCGATACTGCAGGCTCATGTCTAGCCAGGGTGGCAGGGGGAGTCCGGCCCTGGCGTGGACTGTGCCAGTGTGTGGGGATCAGAACTCAAACTTGGACTCCAGGCCCACGTCACCACCATAAGATAAAAAAGCATCCTCTCTACTTACCCAAATGCTGCCATGGGGAAAAGGTCTATGTGGTTACACTAAAGGTTTGTTTAGTGTAACCTTTTACACTAATGGTCTAGTGTGGTTACACTAAAGTGATAGTAATAATAGTAAAATTTTACTGTTATTAAAAAGATGAACATGAGCATTTGGACCAAAGAGACTAAGTTACTAAGAAGCTAATTCAAAAACAAATACACTCTTCATTTTAATCGTTGATTTAAAAGATTTTCCCTGAATCCTCCAAAAGGCATCCACAAAGAAGTTTGGACAAGAAACAATAACAAGGTAGTATTTGTGTGCAATTATGTATTGTATATCCTAATTGGCTGAGAGTTTAATTGCCCTCTCTAACCATTCGATTAAAGAAATAAAATGAAGTTTCTTGAACTATTTTTCAGGGGGTTTAATTTATAAAATCATTTAATTGAGGAGACATTTCTTATTGTTCTATTGAAACAAATATAATAGAAAAAAAAACAAAACCCCCAAACCAGCAAAAGTATCCAATAATGGCTTTAAGATGTATAGGCTCTCGACTTGACAACCACAGGCTTCCCCTTTTACCTCTGGCAGCTCCCTGGGGACCAGCATCAAAGGTACATTTCAGTTCCTGATGCTTTCTGACTTTTAACATTTGCCAAATGCATTCTCTGCTGGAACCTGCAGAGTTGCCCGGCAATTTCATTTAGGATTTATCATTAAATGTCTTTGAGCTCACATGTGGCATTAAAAATGTGCAATTGCAATAGAGATAACATGACTTTAATCTTGTAACTAGTGCTTATAGTTAGCTGCCTCATTTCAAATTAGTGCCCTAGCTAGAAAATTGTATATCTAATGTGAAAAAACTGTATTTGTGATGTGAAAAAATGTTTGAAATATGAACAGATCATGTATATATTCTAAATATATAAAAAGGTATTTATTATCATAAAGGAGAGATACCATAATGTATATAGCTCATGAAATTCGGACCTAATACAATATAATACCTAATACAATATAAAGGAAAGTGATAAGTGAAACATGAATTAAATCCACACAGTATGTTAGTTTTAGAAAATAGTTCAACTCACGTTAAAAGTATAATATGGTTGCCCCCCACCCACCACCTCCACCCAAAAAAAAAAAATCTAACCAGGAAACATTTTGCCCATGGTACCTTGGTAATTGCTTGTAGAACTAGAGTCTTATGCTTTGGGAAACACTAATATATAAAATTACTAACCAAAATATGAAGAAATGTTGTAAAACGTAAATCAGAGACTATCTACACAGTAAAACTTCATTGATGATGAAAAACCCTAGAAATTAGATATGCATAGATTCTAGGCCATGCATATATGTCAGTAATATGAATTGCCAAAGGTGAGTATCCAAATCCTCCTTTGATTCTCACTGAGGCTGGTTTTGCAACAGAAAAGGTAGAACCAATATTTTAAAAGAGAAAGTTAAAGCCGTAAATAGATGAGGGCGTGATAAAGTTACATCATTGCATCCAGATGCTCCAAGTGAATATAGATACTGTCAATATCTTTCTGATTAAGGTAGCTAAAAATTAAATCTGAATTATTGTTATAACCTTTGAGAAACTATGGATGCTAAAGGAAGAGTAGGTGAATTCCAGAAACTACAAATGAGCTAAATATCTAACCTCAAAGCAGATTATTAAAAATTGTACATAAGCTTTTAGAAAAGGAATTTGCTCATTAGCTTGATAATTTTCTTCAGGCTCTTTCTAAGAAAAAGTCCATCAATGGAATGTGATAAATACTATTTAAATACTTTTTAGCAAAAATTCTGAAAAGAACAATATAGTATCATCGTGAACAAGAGGCATAAAGTCTAAGCTGGAAAAATGACAATTCTGAAAATATGTGGAATAATTGATATAACTCCTCCTGGAAGGTTGTATATAGTGGAGAGCTGAAGACCACTTTTTGTCCCTATGTGATGAGTTATCTGTGCCTTACTGAGAAAAGAAGTTAGGATCTTCTGACAAACACATTGGATGACAGAATTTAACAAAAGCAGTTTAGAAGGTGTTCAGTCAAGTTTCTGTTCTAAGTTTTAGAAACCCAATCTAAAAGAATATCAATAAGAAAGGACCCTTTCACCTGTGCAAGCTGAAAGGTCTAGGGGTAGAAATCCAACTCATGGGTTTGCGTCATGTTCTTTCTCCATCTTTTAGTTCAGTTTTTTCTCTGGAGAGCTTAGAGCCAAAATCCATCACTAGCTACCCTAATGTATCATTGTCTCTACTATCCATCATACCATAGAATGAAGAGTGTTTCTCTTGATATTCCCGGCAAAACCCCTGTGGAAATCATTGATTGGTATTATTTGGACTTCAGTCTATCCAATTACTGTGGCCAAAATGATGGATGGGATACTTTACCTGGCCAGCCTGAGAGCTGACTACCACCCCTGTACTGGAAGAGGTAGAGAGAGAGTAAGAAAGAAACCAAATCCCAACTAAACCACATGGAAGGTTGATGCACCAGAAGGGAGGGTATAGTTGACAAGAGAATGAAGGGATGCGAATGGAAAGGCCGGTTAAAAAACATAGCTGCCTCGGTGTACTCCCCCAACTGGACTCTGAATTCAATGTGAAGCCCTACGCTAGGATCCAAAATTAAATAGTTTAGAAATAAGAAGAGGAAGTCAAGCATGGTGTATAATCCCAGTACTTCGTAGGCTGAGACAGGAGGATCACAGGTTTGAGGTTAGCCTCAGCAATTTAGTGAGACCCTGTTCTAAAATAAAAAATAAAATAGGCTGGGGTGTAGTTCAGAGGTAGAATGCCTCTGGGTTCAACCTCCAGTACCAAAATAATAATAATAATAATAATAATAATAATAATACAAAGAAGAAGAAGAGGAAGAGAGGCAGGAGGAAGAAGAGGAAAGAAATATGGTTTTACTGTTAAACACATACCAAAAAAGGAAATTTTAGTGACTGTAAATGGAGTCAATGGAATCTATAGTGTTTTGGAGTTTCAAAAAAACAAAGAAATAACAACAGGCAATGACTACACTAATGAAGAAAATATTTAAACGCCAAACAGGACACAGGACGCACCAGTCTTACATTTCAGTCCACCACGCATGGTAGATGTGGCAGCAGGATTCCTAGGAAAGAGCTCAAATTCAGTTAGAACTTACACAGAGAAGTTGAACCAGAATGACAAGAAGACTGGAAGTGCTGTCCCAAGAGAGTGACCAGTGCATTCCCAATTGCCGGCACTTGGGTGGTGGGAAGGAGGTGTTGGACTTGAATGATTTAAATTTGTGAATTTTCACTACAAGCGCCATGGGGGACAAGAAGGCAAGAGAACCGAGACACTCACAGATGCGCGGCCACCGTGCTTCTCCTCATGGTTCACGTATGAGCAGTGGCCAGGAGGAAGGGATGGAGAAATTAGGCGAAGCCTTCATGCATGAGGTCCAGATCAGGGCCCCGGAGGAAGGCAGAGGGAGGCAAAGAGAGAGGCAGGGCCAGAGACTTCTGTTTGAATAGATTCCAAATGCGCAATAATTTTGAGTGATATTAAGACCAAATGGTCTATTGAAATCAGGCGCGTCAAGGAACTTACATTCTAGATAAGGAAGTGGACATCGTCTTGGGTGTGAAAGTACCAGAACAATGACAGGATTCCAGGTGGAGTCAGAAACCAAAAGTCCACAGTGACGTGAGGGTTGGTTCAGGAGTTTGGGGACGTAAAGGTCCAGGAGGGTGTGACCAGAGAGCAGCAACTCCAAAGGAGGAGGATGTTTTGAAGGGGAGGGAATGGTCGGTGAGTAGCAGGCTGTGCTGGCTTTCTACGTTGCTGCCATGAACCACACACTAGTGGCTGAGACAAAAGAAATGTGTTCTCTTGTAGTTCTGGAAGCCAAAGTTGAAGGCGAGTCTCATGGGGCTAAAGTCATGGAGGAATCAGAGACTGCTGCACCCAGGGCTGAGGAAAGACTCCTGCACTTCCCTCCTCCTGCCTCCGGGGGCTCCTGCCATCCCTTGCTTGGTAGCTCATAACTGCAACCTCCATGTCCTGGGTCCTTGGCTCCTCCTCTTCTGTCTTCATGTGTCATCAAATCTCCCTGCACCTCGCTCTTATGAGGATATATGTGCCTGCAGTTAGGAACTACCTAGATAATTCAGAATAACCTCTCTATCTCAAGACCCTTAATCACACTTGCAAGGCCTGGGAGCATGAATTTGACCCAGTCGGTAGGGAAGTGGCAAGTGACGTGTGTGTGTGTGTGTGTGTGTGTGTGTGTGTGTGTGTGTCAGACAGAGACAGAGAGACAGAGAAAGACAGAGAGATTCTCCAACTGTCTTTTGCAATATCAGAACAGAAGATGCTCAAGTATGCAGGGAGGTCCCCTTTGGCACAAGCGTACCCCAACAGGGATGGCCCAAGTTTAAGGGAAGAGAGATTGCTGGAGATAGACAATGGCTACTTCCACATGAACAGAGCAGAAGGGGCAATGCCTGAGGAAATATGAAACTGTCTGAAAAGAAATTCATCCGCACAGTGCACTCTTATTGTCTCACTGATTAGAACAGTAGCTGAGACATGGTAGGTGCTCAGAAATATTTGATAACTGAATTAATGAAAAATGACATTTTCCAGAGCCGCACGCCACCGTCATAGCACACGCTCCACATGGTGTTATTATTAGCACGAAGCACCGCACCCTACCCGTTCACTGATGAGAAAGCTGGGCCTGGCGAGGTCAGAGGACATGCCAGGACAGACAGCTAGTGAGGTGTGCAGCTGGGATTCAACCCCAGGTCCGTCTGACCCTGAATCTTTCCCTCTCTGTTAAGCAACTCTGATAAACCTGCCTAGGTTCAATTAGGGCTCCACACTGCGGTGGTGGGGAGAGAGAGGGTGAAGTTTGCCCTGGTTTTGTACTATTGATTGAAGCTGAGTTTGCAAACTTTGTGCAATATGATATCATTAAAATATATCCTTCCACATCTCCTGCCTACTTGTACAGAGTCATCTGCTTGTCCAAACTTTCTACGAAGCCGAAGCCTGAGGTGCTATGCACAGGGCTGCCTTGTGGGGATGGAGTTTGGGACAGAAGAAGAGGAAGAGCATTCCAGAAAGAAGAGTTAGAGCCCCGGAAACAGCCTGAGCGAAGACTCAAGAATCAACGCAAAGAGTAGGGCAGAAAAGTGAAACTCTCGTAGATGTTGATGGAGGAAACTGGGGTCCAGGAACCAGCAAGGTTGGGGTGCTGGGTGAGCAAGAGGCAGACCATCAGGAATCTCTTCGGAGCAAAAGGCAAAATCCCCTGAGCCCAGCCCTTTTTCTGGGGCCTCATTTTTACCAGTGCATTGAAAGAGGAATCACAAAGTTGACAGAATCAATTTGGACAATACTAAATGTAGTTTCTCTCGTCCTGGGTGACCCAATTATCTGTCTGTGCTATATACAGTCCTCCTCTGGGTCTTTTTATAACTTGCGACTATGTCTCTTTCCGTTACCAACACCAGTCTCTGAATGGCTGGCCCGTCTCTCTCTCCCTGCTGGGAGTTTGCCCTCATAGCTTGCTATCCGCTGCTTTGGCAAAAGTGATCCAAGCTTACAGGACACCTTCCCCTGGCCACGGAGTGCAACTGATCCAGTGAGAGTGATCGTTCATGCTCCTCGGCACTCACTTGGGGAAGGCCCAACATCTGGCAGAAGGTTGAGATTTCCAGATGTGTAATTTCCTCCCAAGTAGGGTCTTCCCCAGTTTGTCCTAAACATCTATAATTATGCTGCTCAGGATAAGCAACCTAGCCTTCCCCGGACTTCCATTTCAGCTCTTTTTTTCTTTTGTGTGTATGTGTGTGTGTCGGGGGGGGGGGTACTGGGGCTTGAACCCGGAGGGTT